>JAUNZO010001481.1:0-270366 GCA_031894775.1 Chloris gayana | reverse complement strand
TAGGAGAGGTTACTTCATCTTGTAGATGGAGTTCTTCTCCCTCAGGAATCTATTATTCACCTTCCTTTCCTTCTTTTTCTTGTTCCTCGGACATCTCGATTACGACTTCCTTTCCTTTTGTTTCCATCAAGGAGCTCTGCTCATGCTCATTCATCTCTTCGAGGCAAAGCCTTTTCAGATAAGACCTCATTCAGTTGTACATCAGAAGTTGATGGGCCTCGATATGTGCAACAGATGGACCTCATTATAGGGCCCAACTCTGTGCAGCCGAGGTGGTGTCGGTCATAAGGCTTCAGGCCTTGGATGTGAACACGGACGTGGCCCATTGAAATTGTGCTGGCTACAGAAGAAGATTGGTACAAAAAGGTAGCCAGTCCGAGGGGACAAGGACTAGATTAACTCATTGCCCTATAGGAGAGAAATACTTGTCCCAATACCCGACACGATCAACATGCACTTCATGGGGAGGGTAGTCTTTTGCAGCACAACATCATAGCACCAACCTAAAGATGGAGATTGGGCACTGCATTCTGAGCTTGTTGAGCATTGACCACATTCTGAACTGGAGCTTCTACACCAATGATGTCCTCTAGGTTCAGGTTAGGTAGTACTGGATCAACAACCATATTTTCTAGCTCCATATTGTCCCGCATAGCAGCATTTAGAATAGGCTGTTCTGCAGGCAGGTGAGCTAAGTGCTCCTGAGGTTGAGCTTCCAAACCCAACACAATATTCACTTGTTCATCCTCAAAAGGCAGATTTAAATCAGGCACCAATTGTGCCACATAATGTGAGTCATCCTTAGTTTCAAAAGACATAGTAATGCTGACATGGTGATTTCTTGTACCAGTTGTGGAATTGGTGAAGCCTCTACCAAATCTCCTCCCCCTATTCCTCTGGTTGTGCATTGAAATCTGGCACCGGTAGAGCATTTGCTTGCACATTAGGACCAGGCCACATACCCCATTCTGCAGCTTGTGGACCAGCAACATCTACATCATTGGCTGCCTCATTGGCAAGTTGATGGAAACCTGGCTGTACAGCTTACTGACCAAATCCAAAGAAGTTAAAAGGAGGATCCTGACCATCAGGCAACTCAAGAACTTGATCTTCATCCTGGGGAACATAGCCAAGCATATCATGCAACAGGATTTCGCATTGCACTGTCCAAGACTCACCCATAAAACGTTCTCCCATCTGAAACCACAATGACTCTAGGTACTGCTTGGGCCAACAGGACTCTAACCTTGATTATGATATGGGTCAGATGTCTGTCATCTCTTTCCCAAATAAGAAGCCTACCAAAAGTGGCAATAGCAGCCTCTATGTTTTCACGGAGGCAATAATCCAAGGGAAGCCAAGAAGCATAAGCCAACAGTCATGATGAAATTGGAGAGATGTATGATTACGTCCATCATCATGCCTAACAAAGGTAATATTTGAACCATGCATTCCAAGCATGGGGACTGTCCCGAATCATAGCATCTCTATCCGGAGCAGTATTGAGCCTAACCAAAGCCTGACCTAGGTGACAGGGCTGAATGCTTTTATAAATAATGCGCATGTGGCTAGTCGGGAAGTCTCCAATAAAGTTTCAAACCTGATTCCAAGTGAGCTGCGCTTGGGGAAGATCTTCGATTGTAACGATGGCAACATCGTTGTACAGCTGATGATCCAGTCACCGTGCAAAGGAGCTAACCATTGTCTGCCTCCCTTGAACTTCAAGGTGGGTGTAGTCCCAAGGCATGAAAGGTGTAGGGTCCGCCTGCTGGTAAGCCATCTTAGCTGACGACAACAATGGAAGGGAGTGGGAAGCTGGAGCGACGGCAGGGCTTTGGGCAAGCCCCTTCAAGGTAAGCCATCTTAGCCGACGACGACAATGGCGGGGAGTGGGAAGTTGGAGTGGCAGCAAGGCTTTGGGCAAGCCCCTTTAAGGTGGGAGATGGAGGCGCAAGGGAGAGAGATATAGATTCTATATTCAGGTCGGTCGGACCTCGAATGGAACGCTGGAAATCTACCCAAGAGGTGAAGGATGGGGCTCTATTTACATTGGCCCCATTAGTCATACTCGCACGAATTTTGAAACTACTTTTGGTACATGAGCCAAATCCCTTGAAGCCGAATTGAGTTTGTTAGGAAAGGATCCCGACAAATAAGCAGAGGATCCCCTATTTTTCTCCCTCCGGTTACTGAAGCTGCGCCACGTGGCCTCCCGACGACATTGGGCTCTAGAGTGTCCTGTTGCTTGACAACAAGCACGCTTTGGCTTGGGCCTCCATTGAAGAGTGGTAGCGAACTTGATCCGGGTTGTCCTTAGTTGCCTACGAACCTTCACGTCGACTAGAATTCGAATTTTGAAATCGCGTCTTATCCGACAAAAAACGCAACCGATTAAACACAAAAGATCGTGGAAACCGGAGGCGACTAAAAACCGTTGATTTCGCCACGGTGAGATAATGAAGAGGGGGAGAAGATCTTGAATTAGAAGAAGAGCGATGAGGGACAGAATTAGCACCTGTCAATTGAACACGATTAGCTAGATTGGGTGGAGACTGCTACGGACGACGATAGCTTTGACTTGAATCTTGATAAGGGCCACTCCGAGCTGCCTCGATATAAGACTTAGCTTTCTTCTTCCGATTATGCACAAGAGTCCACTAATTTTTGTCTTCTTGTTCCCACAAGCGCTTCTCTCGATCCGCTTGAGGTCCTCCATGGCCCCAAAGGTGGAAGAGGATCTTGAAATCTTGGCATTCAAAGGAACGCAGGTTGTAGATGTAGAAACCCACCTTTCTACAAGAAACTAAAAACCAAAAAACTCGATCTCTCGGGGCTACAACCTCAAATCTACCTCGATTCCCTCTTATGGAGTCATGGAGAAGGGATGAAACTACCTCTTCGATATGCGGAACCTGCATCGCCCTACCGAAAGCACCAAGAAGAACTTGCCCCGATCACCACCCAACAACGGGGTGATGGGAGCCTTGAATTTGTCCCAGATCTCTTGTTGGCAGTGGAAGGCCGGCGTTGGATCTGGAACTCACGGATCCATAGAGGGCAACGAGGTGGCTAAGCATGGCGGAGGATCGGGGCGAGAGGAGGAGATGGCGGTGGCGGCTGTGGTGGTGGATGCAGCGGGGTTGGAGAGCCTAGTCATTTTTCCTCGAGTACTACAGCGTTTGCGAGATCACAAGTTATATGCCAAGTTTAACAAGTATGAATTTCGGTTGGATCAAGTTCAATTCCTTGGTCATGTGGTTTCACGTGAAGCCATTGCTGTTGACCCTGAAAAGGTTCAGGATGTGCTGAATTGGAAGCCACCAAAGTTTGTCTCACAAGTTCGTAGTTTTCTTGGACTACCTGGTTATTATCGGTGCTTCATCCCAAATTTTTCACGGCTAGCACAACCTGTCACAAAGCTAGTGAAAATGGAAGTGAAGTTTGAATGGAATCGTCAATGTGAAAAAGCCTTTCAGAATTTAAAGAAGTTGCTAACCACTGCTCCCGTATTGTCTCAGCTGGACATCACTAAAACTTTTGATGTTTATTTTCATGCATCTAGTACGGGACGTGGATGCGTGCTTATGCAAGAAGGTCGAGTTCTTGCTTATGCATCTCGGCAATTGCGCAAGCATGAAGAACACTATCCTACACACGATCTGGAGTTAGCTGCAGTGGTTCTTGCACTCAAAATTTGGCGACATCATCTGTTAGGGAATTTGGTGCATATCTACTCAGATCACAAGTCTCAAATATATATTTGCTCAGTTTGATCTGAACAAGCACCAGCGAAGATGGCTGGAATTAATGAAGGACTATGAGTTGGAAGTGCATTATCACCCTGAAAAAGCCAATGTCGTGGCCGATGCACTGAGTCGTAAGGAGCATTATAACAATTGATGTTGGTACCTTGGGACAGCAGTAACGATGTTTCCATCGCTGAACCTAGTACTCATGTTAAGCCTGTTGTAGCTATTCACAATCTAGTTGTCCATTCAATATCCAAGAAGAAGTAATTGCTGCCCAGAAAAAGGATCTAGGTATGGCTCATATTTGGGAGAAAATTCAGAATGGTCGGGCAACATGTTTTCGACAAGAAGACAGTGGTGTCCTATGGTTTAATGACCGACTAGTGGTTCCTAAGGACTTCGAACTTTGTCACAAGATTCTTGACGAAGCACACCAGTCGAAGTATTTTGTTCATCCTGGCAGCAACAAGATGTACCAGGGATTAAGGAAATGTTTCTAGTGGACTAGAATGAAGCGGCAAGTTGCTCGCTACGTTGCAGAATGCGATACTTGCCAAAGGATTAAGGCTGGTCATTTGAAGAAAGCAGGTCTTCTTCAACCATTGAGTGTCCCTGCTTCAAAGTGGGATAACATTAGTATGGATTTTATTGTGGGTCTTCTAGTGACATCATGGAAACACGACTCTATCCGGGTAGTTGTCGAAACCAGATATAGTGTCAAGCGAGTATGTAGAAATGTATATCTCGAGGATTTTATGCTTACATGGTGTGCCCAAAATAATTATTTCAGATCGAGGTTCCCAGTTTGTCGCAAGATTCTGGGAACAGCTCTATGCATCTTTGGGTACTAACTTAATTCGCAGCTAAACTTACCACCCAACTACCGATGGACAAACCGAGCGTGTCAATAAGTTTTTGAAGACATGCTTAGCACTTGTATGATGACTCATGGAGGTAACTCGGGATGAGTATCTGCCTCTCGCTGAATTTTCATACAACAACATCTATCGGAGAGCGCAGGTATGTCACCATTTGAAGCTCTATATGGACGTAGTTGTCGAATAACGTTGAATTGGTCGAAGCTCGAGAAAGAGTCACATTCGGACATGATCTAGTACAACAAGCTTTAGCCACCTGAAGGCTGCCAATCAAAGACAAGAGATGTATGCTAATAAACATTGTCGACCCTTATCTTTGAGAAAGGTGACTATGTTTATCTGCGGGTGTTTCCTATGAAGGGTATTCAGCAATTTGGAGTTAAAGGTAAACCGGCACCCTGTTATATCGGCCCATTCAAGATATTGGAGAGATGTGGACCAGTAGCATATAAATTGGAATCGCCAACGAACCTAGATGGGGTACGCAACATCTTCCATGTATCCCAATTGAAGAAGTTCCTCAAGCCTCCAGTGGATGTCATTTTAGAAGACACAGAACAACTACAACCTGATCTGACTTACTCCGAGTACCCAGTAAAAGTACTTGATGAGAAGGACCGCATCACTCGGAAACGGAATGTCAAATTCTATAAAGTTCAATAGAGAAATCATTCTGAAGATGAAGCTACCTGGGAAACCGCAGGATTTCTTCATACCCATTATCCAGGATTTCTCCATCAACTCTCAAATATGAAGTGTTAATGCATTTATCTTCCTCTAGCTTGCTTTTAAATCTCGGGACGAGATTTCTTTATGGGGTGAGGGTTGTGACCCCCTTGGTGTAACTACGCTTGTAGGACCACTTGATCGCACATGTTTATAAATTAGGAAGAGAGATTTAAGGTTTTTAAGCAATTTGATAAATAAGGGTCAAAAGCTACGGCTGGCAAAAATATGCATTTCTTCAACAAAAGTATATGCATATTATCATTTTCTTGGATTGGCCATGATAAAAGGAAATTTTGGGGAATTTACTGGAATTTTTCAAAAAGGATAAATGCCCAAAGAATTAAAGAGAAAACACTAAGTCAGATAGATTGTGGGATTTATATAACTTTTTTGGAGCAGAATTGGATCTTTGGTCAATAAGGAAAGTTGTTCAGAATAATTTTCTGTACACCCTAGAATTTGGCCATATTTTTTCTACGACCTAGAAATGGAGTTGTTGAATTAAATAATAGAGTGAGGGCCTTTCTGCAATGTTGTCAAGCTTATCCCGAGTGCTGGTCCTTTCTCCCGCTCAGCGCAGCCTCCTGCCTGCGCCCATGCTGCCATGCCCCCGGCCCTGCGTGCCAAGCGGCCAACCCGGCCACGCAGTTGCTTGCTGTCTCCATCCACAGCAGGATAAGGCCGAGCCAGGCATCTGTTTTTCTTTCCTTTCTCTCGGGTTCTCTCCTGCGCAAGCGCCGTCACCACCCGCTACCATTGCGGCACTGCCGTCCGGCCAGCTCGCTCCACCCTAGGATCTGATGCGCGCTGACCTTCTGGTGTCGAGTCTTAAACTCGGCACTAGAACTACCCGGTCCCTTACGAGCGTGGTATTCGATGGCGCAACACACGAAACACACAAGAACACGTGATTTTAGACAGGTTCGGGCCTCTCGATGGAGAGTAATACCCTATGTCCTGTGTGTTATGTATTGCTCTTAGCAGATTGTAATTGTGAGTTGTCCAGGGAGTTTTCGAGGGGTCCCTGCTCCACCTTATATATCTATAGGAGCTAGGGTTACACGCAGAGTCCTAGCCGATTACATGAATTACATATTCGGAAGCTCTATCTCTAGGCTTTCCTTATTGATTTAGAGTCGTAACAGACTACAATTGCTTCTTTACTTGTCAATCAAGTCATCATATGTCGGTCTTTACGCCCGCCTTATTTTTATACCGGTATATGGAACCTTCTGTTATTCTATACTGGTCGGACACCACTTTGTGGGCCCTCTCAGCCAGTCTTATCTTCATTAATATGCCACCATACCTCTGATCACTCATTCCTTCATGGATTGTGTACCCATAAGGCAAGTATACGACAGCTGGAGCTTTAGGAACTGAACTACCCCCAAATCTCTGCCCGAGCTATGAGTATATTGAAGATTCCTCGAACAACATCGTCGGTGATCACCGTCAGCTATCCGGCAAAATTCTTCCTCTCTCGGTGCGTCTTTTGTGTTGATTCTTGGTCCCCAGCGTGCGTAAGGGATTGCTGAAAACCTTAGTATACTCACCCTTGAGATTTCCGCACACGTTCGGTGGGATTTCACTGTTTTACCTGGAGCTCCGACCACCGTCACCTCTGCTCGCTGACGATCTCACCTTTCCGGCCATCTCTAAGGTCAATAATCACCGTGTAACCGTTGCTAACGCTCCGTGGATGCTTATGGCAGTTGTTTCCCCAATTCTTGTGGACCACGATGAGCTATAGTCGCCGCCGAAGCTCCGCTCATGCCGCCTCTCGCCGCCCACGTGCTTCCGCCCGCTTTCGGTGAAGGCAACCCTGCCAACTTGTTCACCGTGTCGAACCGAGTGTGTAGCCGTGCCCCGTCGAGGTTGGCTATCATCCGTCCAAACGCCGGTGACCCGCCGCTACTCTCGGCCGCCATGAGCCATGGGCACAAGGCTGGCCACACCGGCCCGGATCCCATGTTGCCACAGCAACTACTGATCCCAAGCATTGCAGCCCTCCGTGTGGCCGCGCTCTGATTCGTTGAGTTCGTGAATTATCCTTTTTTCTGAAATTGAAATCCAGAAAATCTTATTATTTTGCAACAATCATATCTTTTGATTCTGACCTCCAAATTGAGCAAATCCAATTTTGTTTGATTCCTTGTGAGAAGATCTATCACCTAGTCATGTCGGTGGTCAGATATTTTTCATGATTTTTTCCTGGAATTATCGGAACATCCAAGACCCTAATTAATTCTTGGTTTATGCTAAAAATGCAAACCTAGTTTTGTTACGTCCCTCTGGTTATGCTTTATTCAGTGTAGTTACATTTCATGTTGCTGCATTTGTACATGAGAACAATCATTTCCTTGTATCTTAACTTTCATCATGTAGATCACATGAAATAATGAACTTAGTTTAAAATAAAGTTGAATTTTTATGCATATGTCTCCAAGAACCATATAATGTAGCTAGTTTTAGTTGAATCATCGATCATTGCATCGACCATGTTGTTGCATTTGCTTCAAGCATCGACATTGACATATCGATACATTTTAGGGAACGTTGAAGAGTCGATCGAAGAGCATCAGCAGGAGCCACATCAGGACTCGACCTCCGAAGATGCTAACTTTGTTACATCGGCACAAGGCAAGCCCCGTGCATCCTCCCAGCTTTTAAAGTTTTTCTTTTAGTATATCACTTGCTAGATGTCTACGTCTAGGGTTTTGTTGGAAACCCCACCTGCATTGTTCCCCGATATGACCCATTGTAGTGAGGATTTATCGGTACGAGTAGTTCAATAGAATCCTTGCTATGCTTAATTTCAGGTACGACAAGTACATTGGTTAACAGTTAAGTTTGATGTCTCACATGATGATTAAATGGAGACCGGGTAGGGGTGTTGTAGGTACACCAAGACATGGGCCTTTATTGTAGTAGCCTCGCTCGTGTCGGTTAAGGATCTTACCGTTGTTGGCCATACTTGAGCAAGAATTCAACGAGCACTGAGTGCATGCTAGTTTTATGGGAACTAGTAAGCTTATGTAGCCTTAACATATGCAATGTTGTGCGGTACCCAACACATTTGGTCGACGGGCCACTCAGCTAGAGGAGTGGGCGATCGGAAGATCACGAGGTACGTTATCGGCCACTCGGTGAGGCTGGACCCGTGTCAAATTGTAGATGTTATGGTGAAAGGTTGTCATATGTGTTCTTAAATGATGTATATGACACATACCTCAGGGTTTTCCTAGCTGGTGATAAATCGATATGTATCGCTATCCCTCGCAGTAATGAGTACCGCTTGCGAATCGCGCTGCATCGTAGTTAAGAACTTGAATCATGTTAAATATTGTTGTTATTGATGATTAAATTTTTCTTGAACCAATGGTATTATTTTTGATGCTATGATCACTTATATTTTATATGCTAAAATATTGAAAGTAAGGATTGACTACTTAGTCGCTTTTTTTATTCCTAGATGCAGCTACACCCTCCGAGCTTTGCATGTCTAGGAGTCGGCCTTACCGCGCCATGTTGACGGGTCGGTCTTGCTGAGCTCTAGCTGCTCGAGCTTTGTGCCTTTGTTGTTTTGTGTTCCGAGTGTCACACCCCAAAAACTCTAGTTTCGATATGTTAACCATTTTTAATAAAATCCTTTATTTTTCCCTCAAAAAGAAAACTAAATTGTTTGAATTTATAAGTTTAATAAGGATTTGTTTTATTGTGAAAGTGTTGTATTTAATTTAATAAATGCATTTAAATCTCGTTTTGAATATGTTTTGGAATAGTGTATAAAAATGAAATAGAAAAAAAGAAGAGAGAAAAGAAACAACCAGCCTGGGCCAAATCCCCCCTTGGCCCATCTACTCTCTCTCTCTCCCTAACCCGCCCGCAGCCCACCAGCCCAGCCCGCGCCCGAGCCCAGCCCGCCCCTAACCCTAACCGCGTCCCACCGCCGCCGCGATTGCCGCTCGGCGTGCGCGCCCGCCCTAGGGCAACGCGCCTATAAAGGGCCAGCCCCGAGACCCGCGCTCCCTTCCCCCACTCCGCCGCCGGCCCCGCGCCCCGCAGAACGTCGTGCCACCGCCGCCATTAGCGCCGCCTCCCCGTCCTCTCGTCGGCCACCGTCTCCGGCACCCCTCACCCGTGCGCGACCACCGCCGGCTTTCCCGCGACGCGTCGCGTCCCCGCCGCCAACCCAACGAGCTTCCGGCCACCCGAGGACCTCCACGACGCCGCCGGAGCACCCCGCCACCACCTCGCCGTCGCGAGCTCCTCCCCGACCCCACCGCGCCATCGCAACCCCCCGGTGAGGTTCCCCGCATGCCCCTCTCTCTTTTGCCGCAACCGCCATGGAAACCCGGCCACCGGAGCGCGAGATCGAGCAACGCCGGCGACCTCCCATGGCGCGCCGCCGTCCTCCGTCGCCGCCGGCCACCGCCCACCTAGCCGGAGCTTCCCCCGGTCGCACGATTCGAAATGGACGGCCCCGATTAGATCTACCCGAAGGGGTATGCATCGGGTCTACCGTAGACCCGTAGACCGAGCCCTTTCCCCGGTTCACGGCACCGTGGACCTAGTCCATGGTTTTAGTATTTATTTTAATTCGTTTAATCCCTGGTAAATTGGGAATTTTGCAAATAGGCCCCCGACGTTTAGTTTAATAGCGAATGGGTCCTTATCTTTTTACATGAGCTACCCTAGGTTTATACGTATTTCGTTTTAGTCCCTATAGTGCGCTAGGATAGTAGATTTTGCAGAATAGCCCCCGTAGTTTATTAATGTTGCGCGTGTATGTTTCGTTACTATGGAAAATTACGTGCTAGCCCTCGTAGTCTATAGTTAATTACGAATAGGTCCTTAATATAATAAAATAAGCTATAGGCTTTATTTTAATTCTGTTTTGGCCCTACTCTTTTGCAATATACTTCATATTTCATTTATAAATTGATTTTTAAGCCCCCGAACTATTTGTAGTAATGTTTCAGCCATAGGACCTTTTTACATAAACACCCCTGCCCTTTTCTAAAATTTCGTTTTAGCCCTATTTACTCAAATAACAATATATCCCGTATTTTTACATAAACAACCCTAGTGTCTTATAGAATTATATTCTAGCCATTATACTTTTACACTTTAGCCCCTAAACTTTTCTGTATTTACAAAATAGTCTCCACGTTGGCTGTTTTTGCGTTTTAGCCCTCGAAACTCCGAACCTACGTAACTTTTCACTCGTAGCTCCGATTAAGGCGATTCTTGCGCTCACGGAATCGTAGCGACGCGTACTTTCCTTTTGTAATGCTCGTATGATGTATTGTTCTGTTTCTTAGTTTCTTTGTATGTTTATTTGCGTGTTTGCTCGCTGCGATGTAATTAGAAGACGATCACCGCAAGAGATCCGAAGAGCAAGAGTCGAAGATATAATCAAGAGCAAAAAGAGAAAGAGGCAAGTGTCCTTGACGCATGTTGCACCTACTTCTTTCTATCTGCACATGATTGCATTGTCTGTTAAATATGAATCCTATGTGTCATGTCTTGTTCCATACTTGTCCTTGTCGCTCGGGTGGTATTAGTTGTAGACTTGGGTAGACTCATGCTTAGCTTGCTTTAATTGGGTTTAAGACATGCTAAATGTTAATCTTGTTAATGATCCAGTTGAACATAATGATCATGGTTGCTTGTTAATTATTGAACATTGATTTTAGTGACGGGTGGAGGAACTATGGTCAGGGTGTACCGGTAGTTCCATGGAATGCTATCACCCGAATCATGAGGACCGGTTCATGGAGCGACCATCCATGTTAAACCGTACAACCACGAGCCAAGTATGGGCGCGGCTTGGCGTAGTATGTTGTGGAGACCAGTCGAGTACGCGCGATGGAGAGGGGGCTATGGCTGGTGTTATACCGGTAGTCTCAGGGGAGGTGTGGTAAGGAGACAAGGTCTCACAACCATCCGGCTCAAGGGAAGGAAGCTACCCGATGACGGGTGTACACGTCGGGTGAGTGGAAATCCTAGTGGGCGCGTACAAAGCTGGAGGAACCCGTGAACCGCCTTGGAAGTGATCTCCTGGCCACACACCGAAGGAAGTGTGTAAGTGCTTGGCCGGCACGGGCATAATGGAGACTTTTAGTCCACCCGGCAACGAGGGATGGAATCACTTTTTCGTGGTGAATTGTGTACAACCTCTCGCAGAGTGAAAACTGCCATGACAGCCGTGCTCACGGTCAAGAGCGGCATGGACCCTCACGCGGATTAGAGGGATGGTAATGATTTGGAGGCATGGTTCTCGGGAAGGAGACATGCGTGGTTTGGATAATTGATGGATCTCCGGAGTTATATCACATAGTAAATAGCCTCGCTTAATTAATGAACTAGACATAGGTGCTTCTATGCCTTAAACCCCGTGTTAGCCTTTCTTGACTAGCCAATCATATCATACTTTCCCCCATTTGCTGAGTACGTAATGTACTCATACGTTTGTTGCCTCTCTTTTTGCATCATACCACAATTCGAAGTGAAGGTTGAAGGTACATCATTCGAGGAGACGATGAAGTGGTGGTCTAGGCCTCGCGGTCTTCCGGTCGACTTCCTGTGGGAGTCGAAGGACGCTAACGCTTAGTTTAATTTCCGCTGCAATGTAATCTTTTACTCTAGACCTACGGGTCCTTGATGTAAATATTTAATGAATTAATAAAGATATTATTCTTTTACCACATAATTTGTCCTGTTGCGTGAAAACTTGATCCCGGGCACGCATACGGTTGAATCCGATTTCGGTTATTGAAATCGGGTGTGACATCCAGGTAATGCATTTGAGTTGCCTACGGGTATTGTGCCCTGGGACGTGCAGATCCCGGAGGGCTGGACTTCGAACCGGGAGCCTAGCCTCGCCGCAGTAAGTGTGCTTGGCTAAGTGATAATCTGTATGGGCTCGGATTGATCACCTTTTGTTGTATAATTGTCGAGACAAATCTACGCTAGTGTGCTTCCGCGCTTTTCAAACTTGAACTTGTTTAAACTTCTGTTGTATTCACTTAATATACTCTGATGTAAATTTGGAACTCTCTCTTGTAAAGTTGAACAATCTCTCTCTTGTAATTTATGAACTTGGTTGGTTGTTGTATTATCAAGTGTCCGCTTAAACAACACTCGTGGAATCACGATCCGTGGGTCGGTCTGTTGTAGCGAGCAAGCTCTAAGGCTACTTGGGCTTCGTGGGTTAGAAGAGAGGGCTGAG
The DNA here is from genome assembly GCA_031894775.1 of Chloris gayana. Lineage (NCBI taxonomy): Eukaryota > Viridiplantae > Streptophyta > Magnoliopsida > Poales > Poaceae > Chloris > Chloris gayana. The sequence continues at coordinate 257,773 of JAUNZO010001481.1, read as the reverse complement.
GGTTGTCACAAATGAACCACTCATCCTTTCATTTGGAGATACTTTTGATAAGAAGAATGTGAAAATATTCCGCAACATCTCGGACCAGGATTCCAACACCTCCGACCACTTGGCATTTTTCCGAAGATGGTAGTAGTCGGATAGGGAAAATGTAACAAAAAAGGTTGAAATGGTGAAGGACCCCAAGGAAAGCTTCACAAAGGTGGATGAAAAAGGTGATATGGAGGATGGAGTTAGGATTCAGGTTTACCAATTCAAGGCGATGAAAAATGGAGGAGGCCTCGACGGAAGGAACAACACGTGGAGATCGAATCCCCGGGTGAAAAGCCAGCATAATACTACCTGCTGGTCTTCATTGATCTCCCATGGGACATCGCTAGTGGCCAGAACAATCCATCTGGATTATGCCCTTGGGTGGCAGAACTCCGTCTGCAACCAATGCCTTGAGATTCTTCTCGGTGGAGTTGGTGGCAGAAAACTCTTGGACCCAAGTAGGGAGCTCATCACGGGGGACCCATTTGGCTCGGATTGGAATTGAGAAAGCTTTGATGAAGGTTAGATAACAAAAGCGAAGAACACGGAGATGGCTGAAAGAAGCAAGGGTGCATTACGACGGATTTGGGAATGGATTTGACCTAAGTCGTCTCTTGGACTCCTTATATAGACCCCGATATGGGCTCGGGGGCTCAGATTGAGTGGGCTAGCATTGATTTCCTAATAGCCGAGTCTGAATTACTGTTTAAGCCCTAATTGAGTTTCTGTAACCTAACGATTATAGAAAGGAAGGCCTCCGTGATTCGAATAATCACATGGGCTCTTTTGCAATTGAGCATGCATTCTGTAGTGTTCGACACTTAGCCGTATAAGCAATTATAGCCTAGACAAGATCTGTTTGGAGGAAATTATGTTATAAAATGGTCGGATAAAAGACATTTTGGTCTTTCCTGACCGATTAACATTAAATAATCTGTCTAAGCGTTGGGTGTTAAGCATTCGGCTGATAATAGGCTTAAATATTCGAGTTAAGCTTGATTATACTGGCGATTGATTTAATCAGTTAGAAAATTGGTTCTTGGTGAAATTTCACTAAGCGGAATATTGGTTTTGACCAATTTTAGCAGTCAGAAACTAGTTCTTGGTGTGAATTACTAGGAATATGAAATTTGTGACTGGTTTGGACTGGTTGGAAAGTCTTTTGTTGGTGGAAGCTGCCTGGAGGTATGTAACTGGTGGCCAAATCTGGCTAGGAATTCTAGGAAATAAATGTAGTCTCTTTCAAAATACTGTTGCATTATTTGCGGAAGCTCAAATGATACAAGAGTCGGGGCTACACCTAATTAGGTGCACCTGACCGGTGCACCACATTGAGGAGCGAGACAGAATAATGAAGATTCGACAAGTTGACTATTACATTATTTGAAGTATCTCAAATGATCCAAGAGTCGGGCTATACCCAATTGGGTTCACCTGACCGGTGTACTAGCGAGAAAATAATTCAATTTTCTCACAGCTAATTTTTGAAAGCCATGTTGTAAGAAGAAGTAATGCAAAAGATAGTCTTTTTTAATTTCGCTCTGGAATCATACCTACATGCAGAATAGTCTGGTTGGTCAAATTCAAGCAAAATAAAAAATTACTCGGGGCTGATGTCGAGTACTTACCCTATGGGTACTTGCTACTCGGAAGATTATTTATCAAATATATGGTGACATATAGAAGACATATGACCGGTCGGGAGGGCCCACGAGTGGTGCCCGACCGATACAGAGTACCAGAAGGTTCTATACACTGGTATGGAAACATAAGTGGACAACAAGACTGATTTATATGGCATAATCCCTAAGGAAAGTACAAGACCGACTGTGTAGGACTCTAAATCAATAAGGAATCTTAGAGATAGAGTTTCAAATTATGTAGACCTTGTAACCGACTAGGATTCTACATGTAACCCTGCGTCCCGAGATATATAAAACGGGAGCAGGGACCCTCGAAAATAGATCCGCAACATTAGCAATCTGCTAAGGCAATACAATTCATATAAGACGCATGGTATTACTCTCGATTGAGAGGCCTAAACCTGTCTAAAATCCTTGATTGTTCTTGTATTACACTATTGAGTTCCTAATCCGTGCGGGACCGTGTAGTTTAGTGCCGTGATAAACCCTCGACATTACCCAACAAATTCCCCATCATCACAGTTTGCAAAAATACGATAGTTTTTTTTTCTGTTTTTCATTGCATGAAAAGGCTATTTTTTCAATTTAAAAGGGCTAAATTGATTATGAATGGCCCAATATCACAGCATGCACATCCAGAAAAAAATTTTATAATGTTCTTCTATTCGTTCCAATGTTGATTGGCAATTTTTATTGGAAAGATGCCACGCAGATCGGTAAAAAAAGAAAAACTTATGTGTAAAGTCATACATTGGTGATGAAAGTGCCTGTCAGGATCCATCATCGATGCACTGTCACGGTATGCATGTCCAAAAAAGAAAAAGGAAAAATATGTATCACATTGAAAAGAGAGAAACAGGTATCACGTTCAACCAAATCATAATAGATACCTGCCAATAAACATACCACGCTCATACCAATCTTGTGATCAAGAAAAAATCACGTGGCATGCAAAATCCTAACAGTTTTGGAAATGCCTACCTATAACAAGCATTCATTTCCAAAAAATAAAATAAGTTACTCCCTCCGTTCTTAAATTATTAACGTCATTGACATTTTTTGTTACATTTGACCGCTCGTCTTATTCAAAATAGTTTTTCCAAATATGTAAAATCATAAGTTGTATTTCAACTTCTTTTGACGATAAACAAATCATAATAAAATATTTGATAATTCTTAAACTTTATTGAATAAGATGAATAGTAAAACGTAACGAAAAAATCAATAGCGTCAATAATTAAACAACCGAGGGGGTATTTTTTATATACTAGCAAGGTGCCCGTGTGATGCTACGGGTTTTTAAAAAATACACTAAAATAGACATCCAAATGAATTATTTTAGGGCAAACATCAATTCCTTGCGCATGACACATAAGTTTACTAAGCATCAAATCACACTTTATTGAAGTTCAAGCAGTGAGATCATGATCAAATTAAGGTGTGATCTCCTACATTTTGGGGTGTTTTGTTTAGCATACAATCAACAATGCATGTGTCAAAAAGTTACTGAATTCTTTAAACCTTATTATACTGCACTGCTTATTAGTTTGCTCATGCGTTTATGGTAGTTTCCAAACAAAGCATATGCATCACGATAATACTACAATGCTAGGAATGACAGAAGTCAAAATGCATAACAAAGTGTTTGTAAACTAAACGACCAATCTATGTCAGCTTACAAATTTACAGAGTTTGTTCAATCAGTCTAAGATAAAGTAAAATGAATAGCTGCATTCTAGCTTTTCAAATACTCAAATTATACAAGACAAATGCGGCTCCTCGAGGCTTCACAATCTGCAAAACAGAAATTGTAACCGCAAAATATAGATCTGCACTGCACACTGATTGTGAAGCCTCGAGGAGCCTGACATTGTTCGAATGATATCAAGCAAATTGGATGGTTGCATGCCCAAGTTCTCCTCCCTGTAGCATCATAAACCGAAATACGTACATATAGCGAAGCTGGACAAAGGTAATTTTTTTTTTCAAAAGCCAAACGCTTTAGAGACGTCAGAACTCTGAGGCATATCTAGGAATTTTTTAGAAACTGGATGCATTAAGATAGGGCCGTACATAAGCAAGGAAAAGAGTGGAGTGGAGACCAAAAGAGGAGTCTGCGGCGTGAGGTGCTACATCTTTTCTTTGAATGCAGCTTTAGCACAGTCTGCCGGAATCTCTTGAACATCAATGGAGACAGTAGACAAGAACCTAATAAAATGCTCCTGCAAGCCAAACTAAATTTTAGGGGAAGAATCTTCACAGAGATGATCATGATAGCCACATGGTGCATCTGGTGCCACATAAACAACATAATCTTCAACCAAGGCTCAGCTTGCATAAATAGATGGAAAGTAGCTTTTAAAGAAGAATTGGAATTAGTGACACAGAAGGCTAAGCCATTAGTGAAGGCTATGCTAGAAGAATGGATCTGTAATATAAACATTTACTGTTTTAGTGCTAGGGTCTTGTACATATCCTATTATAAAATTAATAGAAAATGGGTAGGGGGCTCCCCTGACGTTCGGTTCAAAAAAAGTCATCAAGAAGTAAGAAAACCACAAGGACAACTTAAGAAGAACTCTCGATTCTCCAATTTTCTAGCCATAAACTTGAACACAAATTGAAGGCAACCACCAATGGTTCATAAAAAGTCACTAGCGAACAACATGCTTGCGTGCACCATATTGGTTAGTGCACTGCCATACCACCCCATTGAATTACACTACCCTATTGTCACCCTCCACCATCCATCGAGGGTCGGAGGCCTTGAGGATGAAAGTGAAACTCGACAGGATGGAGACTAATAGTAACGGAATCACGCCAACCGCGTCGAGCAAGGCACTCTTAAAGCCGATGGAGACACCATTATAACATCTAGTCTCCATCAGTGTTCGCGTTAAATACACACTTAGAATTAAATTAATAAGTCTGCAGCTCAGGGTACACCATTGTAGCATTTCATATAGGAGTATTCCCAAGATATCATCTTTATTTCCATAGGGAAGCTAGGCTTTAAGAGTTATCGTGGATTAATGATGATGAGATATTCAATAAAAACGGGTATATGGAGGACATAGGAGAACCACACTAAACAAAACATAAAGGCATAGCTAGTTGGGAGGACAATGAGTTAGTCAAGTTATCAAACCTATACATCTAAGTCATGAAAAACATCTAATTGCTCAGGCAAAGGCTCATGCAAAAGGGTTTGTTCTTCCTTGAGCTCCTACTAGATAGTTTACTTTAGGACACGTAAGTTCTTCTCATAAAAGTTGAGTATTGACAGTCATATAAGAGGGACATGCTTACGCTGGACCACCTCTTGTTCAAACTTTGTGAAACGTGGTGGACTACAAAGGATGGACAAGGCTATCACCATCGGCCGCCTACCACCACAACCAGTGAGGATGAGTAAATAAATAGATAGCATTCACTTAGGTACCATGCCTACGCAATAGAGAAAACTTCTTCCACAAGCTTTATCAATAGAATCAACCATAAAGTAACCAAGCCTCAACTATGCAAGAGAGAAAAAGACATAACTAACGTGTGACCTAGAAATCCACAAACATATAGGATAAAATTAGGCACAACCTGACCATATGCAATTAGAGAAATAACTCAAGTAGAGCAAAGTCAAGACAAAGATATAAACAAAGGAAGATAACTATATTGATAAAGGATATGTCAAAGGATACAATGAGAACCTACCAATACTCTAAGGCTTAATGGAGTCTTATGCGAAGCCCTCGACTAGACTCTAACTCCCAAATTAAACTATCCTATTTTAAGTAGCACAAGTAGTGGCACAAGACTCTTTGGTGTGTCTCTCTTTGATTCCTGCCAGAGTAGGCCTCCTTTTACAGCGCGGGGGGGGGGTCAATTTCCCACCAACCTGTCTCTAAGTGGTCTTGACTGCCTTGGGCAAGCAGTTACTTTGGTGGCTAACTGCTGCCTTAACTTTCTTGGGCCCTTGGCTTCATGTGTCAGGCGGCGTGGTGGGCTAGTTGACATGGACAATCTCCCAAAGTGCCATCCCATCCAATGACTTAGGTTTCAATGGTTGGGATGGCTTTTTTCCTAGTTGGTTCTTGGTCTCCTTTTGGGTTTGGGTCAGGGGTCAGTGGACCAGTGTCAAGCAACTGTTGGATAAGTTGGGCCTACCCGAGGGGTTGGCAGCTGTTGACGATGAAATTTGGACCTAGTGATCCTGCCTGTCAGTGACTCGGAGTCAGGTATGGGTAAGTAGCTAGGAAGGTGAACAGTTGCCAACTATCAAATGAGGGGGCCGCATGTGGCTAACATGGCATGATAAGGTAGGAAACAGGAGATGTGCAATCGTGTGCGTGACCAAGGGGCCATTATTATCTTAGAAAGTGTTTAATTAGTATAGAAAGTGTAATTTGGAGTCCAAATAGGACTAGACACAACCCGCTTATGCTCTCTATGGAGTCTAAGCGTTGGGATATGAATAAAGACCTCGGCGCATTATAAAAGATATCAACCAATCAATACAACTCTCTGCGCGGCCCCTAGTAAAAATGTCAACATCTATGACGTTTGGGTAGTGACGTTCTAAAACTGCGTCATAGAACTAGACCTGTCTATGATGAAAATAAAATGATTCGTCACAGATGACACGTCACAAATTTTTTATGAGAAAATTTATAACGAAGCTGAAAATAACTGAAAATAACGTCATATAACAGACACTACCTATTAATTAAATGAAACCCGCAACACGGGGGAGTTACATAAAATTAAATATAGGATCAATAAGATGAGACTTTATAGTAATTAAATGACTGGATATAGAATATATTTGATAGAAATAAGACATAATTTACTTTGAAATAGGAAATAACAAATGCATGCTACTAAATTAGTTGCTTAAGTATATTTTCAGTCGTGCTTATAGAACGAAGCAATTTCCATGAAACATGATTTGCACGTTGATTTCTATTCACAAAGCTAATGATGCTTACAAAACAAAGTGCATGTGGTTAGCATTAGAGGAAAAGGTAATGAGATGAAGCATAAAAATCTTTACCAGCAGGGTCTGCAAAAGTAAACACTTTTGTCCATACAAAAATTTTAAATTAACGTATATGAGCTACTTATCACGCTAACTACATTCTCGTCTATAAGAATTTGAGGGATCAAACCCAAAACAAAAAAAAATAACAGATGCATTCCTTCGTAAAACCAAAAATACGGAATAGATTAATATCGTCCCTAATGTTGAGAAATGATGGTATCCCGCAGTTGAAAGAAATGGGTAATCTATGATAAAGTGAAGAGTGTTTTGGAAATTAAAAATCATATTGAAGCACTAGTTAGTGGGTAGTAAATGATTTTAGTTGCTATATTATTAATGGTTAGTGGCAGTGTTGGACGCGGTGGAAGAGGAATGATTCTTATGCAATCGGATGGTTGAAACAATAGTGCTGATGTGGCTGCACCAGAGAGAAGAGAGAAATAGCAATTAAGGATTTCCAGTGGGCTGCGTATTTTAAATATATGTAGATTAAATGTTGCTAGTTGGGGGCATGTAATGGTGGATCATATTATGAGCAATACAATTTTTTTCTTTATAGGTTTGTTTTCTTAAGGTATCAAAGTTAAAGTTCTAATTGATGGCGAGGTTTATTAGTTATATAACAAAACACACTATAATGTTTGTGGCCTGCGGTGAAATGCCCATAACGGTTTATTAGTCATTTTTAAGTTGTTTTTTTGTTATTTATAGATAGTTTTATTTATTATTTATAGATACTTGAACCGATAGAACTAATACCCTGGATGGACAGAAACTTTTTCTCCTTTACCAGGGCGAGTCTCTACGAGAGCCATGTACCCGGCTAAAAAAAAAAGAAAACGCATGATGTGCTTAGTCTTCCAGCGCCGTGCTGTAGGCCTAAAAAAATAAAGAGGAAAAAAACAGCATGCACCACCTTCCAGAGCCATGTTCCAGACCAAAAAAAAAAAAAAAAAAAACAGCATGCACCAACCATTCACTTGGCACAAACATATAATTGAAAATGAGAGACTTGATACTCAAACCTGCACTTAATTGAAACAGATTCATTGACATTATTGTTGCAACACAAACAAGTTCGAACATTCACTTGGCACAAACACTCACTTAGTTCCAACAAAAACACAACATACAAGCAAAAGATCCATAGGTTTCAAGTTAAAGGATTCTTCTTCGGAGTCAACTTTCAAGTTGCCTTCCTCTGTACCTTTCAAAGTATTGTCACCTTTGCTTTTTTTCAACACTGCAAGAAACATCCTCAGACTCCTCCCTTAGTAAACTCATGCCTACATTTATATGTGCAAACAGAAACTGTGCAAGACTAGGATCAGGATAAAAAATGGCAAGTTCGCACAATAAAAAGTGTATACTCCTAATGTACGAAATTGATGTCGTTAGGACAGTAGGATTAGTTAATAACATCAATTTCTTAACATAGGAGTAATTAAATTGTTAATCTAGTTCGATGCAACAACTCACACTCATTGACAAATATGACACCAAGAACAGTATGTACACCAGCGTTACAGCCACTAATGAAGCATTAGTAACAAATGTGGCCTCGGTGCACACTTTTATCGTCACAGGTGCACTCCCGGAAAAGGACTTCCGGTCGGTCACCCATCCCTAAATTTCTCTAGGTTAGGCACGCGTAACCTCAGCGTTCTTTGGAGATGAGCATCCAAAAACAAATTGTAACTTATTCACATGAGTATTCTATCAATCTTATAAAGTCCTAGGCCAGGATGTTACACACTCACCCACTTAGAAGACCGAAGTCCTCATCAACCAACCCCAAGCTAGGAACTTTCTCTTTTGACCACGTCCATGTGTCCACTATCAGTGCATATGGCATGTTGTGTGACCACTCCGGACCCACACTAGCCATGCACACCATGTCTGCACATGTATGAAACATGTGCCCCTGAAACCATGAAAGTCCGCTTTGATACCATCCGTAACGTCCCGCCACTCTGAGCTAGGTCCGCTTACACCTAGCAGCTTAGTAGGCCCTCAAGACTTCCCTCACAGATCAACACTAGTCTTTTCTGCAAACTTTTATCCTCACTGGTGCACATCCGGCAAAGAACTTCTTGGTCATCACTCATTCCTAAATTTCTCCAGGCCAAGCACGCTTATCCTCAGAGTTCCATAGAGATGAGATTCCGGAAAAGAAGTTGCAGCTTGTTGATATGAGTATTCTATCAATCCTATTAAGCCCTGGGCAGGATGTTAACAAGGACTAGAACTAGGACTATTCAAGGCTGTTGAAGTAGGGATGCTCCATCGCTGCTTTAGTTGATATCCTGTTTGCCGGATCAAGCTGAAGCATTTTCTGAAAGACCAAAATTATACAGACAGTGAGGTCCAAACTTGCTATAACAATTAACTGTTACAATGCAAGTCAGTTCAGCATGTATAGAAGCTGAAACAAGCATGCTAATAATTCAATGAGTGATGACTTTTCAATTCTAAATCGTCATTTGTGAATGGAGAGAAAAGTTCACCACATTTTTATTCAGTGTCAAATTGGTACAAGGTACAATTTACAAACTCAAATGCAGGTTGTATCAAACAGTGATTTGATTTCGCCCATGGACACATAGTCTGCAGTTACATGACTGGGTGGTTTTATATTTTCAGTCCAGTCACGGTTAGGTTTGCAACCCTTTTTTATCGACAGATTTACATCACCCGCCATCATCTTGGGGCTCCGATTCTCGGCTTGGAGGATATGCGGATTCATCAGGTAAGTGTGTTTGATTCTTGCAGTTTGACTTGTCCTGTTTGAATCAGCATAACTTGGTAGTTATCCAGTAGTATTGATATATATCCTAGTAAGTGTTTCGAGTATTGATTAAGTAGGGTTGCTTTTGACCAAATCCAGCCCTTCGCTGGATAGCTTGACTTGTACTATCTAGCACATGGTCGATATGAGAGGTTTTAAGCTGTTTAGAGCTTGCTATTCGAGTCAAGGTTAAGGTACTTGGCCGAATAAATCTGACCTGAGAGGCTGGGTAGGCCGTTTGATTTGTTTTGTCTACTTCGCTTACTTCATGTGGCCTCGGTGAAACAGTCGATAAGGGATTTCATCTAGTCGAGTTCGGTACCTAGGATTGTTTTTGGCCGATTATACCTATGTTTACCAATCGTGTCGAGCAATTTGACGTATCCTATTGTACTTCACTTAGTTGGGGTATCCTCAATGAAGCGACTCAGTAGATTATGAAAATAGTTGGATCCTACTAGTTTCACCATTGAAACAGGACGTTTAGCCGTTGGTTTCATGTGATTATCTTACTTGTATGTACAGTAGATGCTAGATTTGTAGATCGAGTAACATTGAAATAATGTTACCTTTTTCAGCATGTGATTAAGAACACTTAGATAAAAATTACTGTTTGATCACAATTAATTGTTCTTTATGTCAAATTGGCCAGCTTGCACTATTCCTGCTTTATCTTATATTTGGTCGATTGAAAACTGTTTATCTGCTCTGCACGCACCATGAGCCGATAGGCCAATCTGTTTATAGTCGACAGCTTGTGACCCAAGAATTTTACGCATCTATTTGTCTTTGTATTTGTTCAGAAAATCGACTGGCACGCCTCAATAAAGCTCTCAGTCCACGTTGTGTAAATGACGGTCCAAGAAAAAATTTCCATCAGCACACCTCTATGGCATGCCCGTGCGGCAAAGCAAGCTATGGTTGGAATCATCAAGACTGATGCTAATATAGACCCTATGTTGGATGACAATAGATTGCCAATAATGGAATGCGGGAAGGCTAAGATATAAACACACAACTTGATAGTTTCATGGGAGATTGTCCAATATGTTTCTTGAGACTCTCAAATATACTAGGGGAAAGGTGGTGCTGAAATCTCCGTTGCCTACAATAATGATTGAAGGATCTACATCGGTACCTAGAGCAGAAGCGCTTGCAACGATGGCAGAGTTCAGCAACATCTCGAAGCAATTTGTTCATAAGGAGATCAATAAGCAGTCTGGTGTGCTTATGAATACAATTTGGAACGTGATCAATCAGATAGTTGACAGACACTATACAATAATGCACTATAGCCACGCCTCTCAAAACTCAGTAGCCACAGCAAGCAAAATAGACCGTGGCTACAGTAGGGAAAGAAGCCAACCGTGGCTATAGTGCACTCTATAGCCACGGTTGAAAAAGTGAACCGTGGCTATTGAGGCCCTTAACAATAGCCACGGTTTACTTCTTCAACCGTGGCTATTGAGGCCACTATAGCCACGGTTGAAGAAGCCAACCGTGGCTATAGTGGTGAAGCACGCCACAGGGTCACTTCCCTATATAAATCAAAGTATTATCAAACCCTAACCCCCACTCCCCTCCTCACTTCCTCTCTCCAGCCGCCGCCTCCTCACTAACCCTCTCCCTGTCTCTCTCTCTCCACCAACCGATCGCTCGCCCACCTCCTCCGCCACCGACCAGCCTCCCCGAAGGCTCCTGCTCTCCGAGTCGCGTGCTCCACCAATTGCCGTCGCTCTCCACCGTTCGGTCGGATCCAGCGGCGGCGAGGCCGAGCCACGCGGCGCATGGGGCTGGGAGGAGGGACATCGACCTTTGCCTCCGGCGGGGTCCCTCCTCATCCCTATCCGACGATCGACGCCTCCACAGCGGCCGGCTCTCCGGCGACCACGGGCGACGGCAAGGGGCGGACAGATCAGAAGCCACCCCTTCTCCGGCGTGGCGGTGGGGCGGTCGGATCCAGAGCCACCCCTCTCTAGCGGGCCATGGGCGGCGGCGGGGCAACCGGATCCGCCGCCCCCTCTTCGGCGGGCCATAGGCGGCGGCGTGGCGGCCGGATCCAGGGCCGCCCCCTCTCCGGCGGCGCGTGGAAGCTCCATAGCAGGTGGCGCGGATGAGGCTGGAATGGGCGGACTGGCGGGTCACACAGGCCCGCTCGGCCCATCCATGCTTTTTTTTTTAATTTCCACTGTAGCGGCGGTTGAAGACTTCGATCGTGGCTACAGTTGTAGCACTATAGACACGGTTGACATTGTCAGCCGTGGCTATAGTGATACACTATAGCCACGGTGGGTCTTGTTTGCGAGGCTACGAGATGATTATCTCGTAGCCTCGGAATCATAGCCACGGTTGGGTTGACCCGCGGCTATAGAGGTCTCCCAACCGTGGCTATAGTGCTTTTTTGTTATTGTGAGATCTCTACTCAGGGAGCCAGGATTTTCAGTAACCAGCATATTCTACACAACCTAAACCAAGGGTGCAGATGGGTACATCTAATCATCCGACATATTACCTCAATAGTATGGAGTACCCCAAGGTGAAGTCGACACCACAAGTGCACAAGGTGCAGGGAAAGAAGCTGTTGCAGAAACATCAACTCAAAATACAGTTACTGGGCAGTAGGGGGTCGCCACGGAAGTGCCACGAGATGTGATTGCTCAGCTACCATATTATATAACCCGGGATGTGGAGCAAGCAATGTTCAACACTCTACTAGAAGGGCATCACTTATTAGGAAGCAATACAGAATAACCAGTCCCATGGGGGGCAAACCATGTTCCTGGATTATTCCAAGACCCAGCGACAGGAATATTGGACAATCAATTGCCACGGATTGGGGGGGGGGGGGGGGCAATCATGTCATTCTCTTGGAAGACATCAAGACCCAATACTTTTTCAATATTACAGTCAGATGTTCGGGGGCCAAACTATGTCAATTCAAAATCAAACTGAAGGTCTCTTCACAAAATTTGTTTAAGATAGGAAGAACCAATTTGAGTTGAAGCCAAATGAGAGCAACTATTTGTATCAACATCCATAACCTAAGTTGTTGGAAAGAGTTCCTTTGCCTCATCTTTACAAGATTCGAGAGTTGTTCAAGTTTTCTAGGCAAGACAATGTTCTGGTGATGGAGCATTTTGGCCGATATTTGGCACAATTGGGTGAAACTGCTGCTCAGGATGCATTAAGAGTCACCCTGTTCCTTATCTCTTTCTGGATCAGCTTTCTCAGGTTCACATCATTGCCACTTGACTCTATTAAGATTTTGACTAATCTAGAAAAGAAATTTCATCCATACTTCTTCACTAGAGTGCCCAGATGAACTTGTCTGATTTTGCTGCCATCAAACAACAAGCCGGAGAAACAGTGACCAATTTTCGTGCAATGCTTTCTCAAGGTACACAGTCAATGCTCCAATTTGAGTCTATTTCACTACTGGAAAAGAGGCCTACAATAATGGGCAAAATAGCCCTACAATAGCGGGCAGGCGGACCGTTATTGCGTTGACGTTATTAAAAGTGGATCCATAATAATATCGGGCATGCTGCCCGTTATTACAGTGGTCAATAAAAAAATAAAAAAAAATCTGCGAGGCACCGGACCCAGCCCGAACCCGGCCCGCTGCCAGGCCCGGTGGCTAGATCCACGCGATGCGGCGGATCCGGTCGCCTCCTTGACGGATCCGCCGCCGGCGCGACGCGGAGGAAGGAAGGGGGCGCGACCCGACGTGGAGGCAGCACGAGAGGAAGGGTGCGCCCCGATGTGCCGCCGGCTCAACGCCCGCCGCTGGCGCGATGCGGAGGAAGGGAGGGGGTGCGGATCCGGTGAGGACGCGACACGAGAGGAAGGGCACGGCCCGATGTGTCGCCGGCTTGACGCCCGCCGTCGGCGCGACGCAGAAGAAGGGAGGGGGTGCGGATCCGGCGAGGACGTGGCACGATGTGCCGTCGGCTCGAGGCCGCCGCCGGCGCGACGCAGAGGAAGGGAGGGGCTGCGGATCCGGTGAGGACGCAGCACGAGGGGAGGGATGCGGCCCGATGTGCCGCCGGCGCGACGCCGACCGACGCGGAAGAGAGGGGAGGGGCGCGATGCTGCCCGGCGCGGTGGTGGTCTGGTGGGTTGCGGTGCGTACAAAGTCCGGCAGGGAGAGTATGGTGCATTTTATAGTGTAGTCAATTTTTGGGCTCTGGGATTTAGTTTGTTGGGCCTTATGGGCTTCATTTTTAATAACGGACCAATGACGTAAGAAGCCTGATATTAGAGGGTTTTCTTTAATAGCGAGCCTTGATAACGTCAGCAGTGCCCGCTATTAGTGTGACACGTCTATTTTCAATAACGTTGTGCTCGCTGAAGTCAGCGATGCCCGCTATTGCAGTGACCCTGTAACAGCATTGCTATCTGATGACGTCAGCAAGGTGGCACTGCAATAGCGTTTTTATGGGTGCCCGCTATTACTGGAAAATGACCCCTGATATTGCTGGCTCTTTTTGTAGTAGTGTTTGATAGATAGTTGGCAGAGTTGGCATATCAAGGTCTTATTCATAAAATCAGACACCGATTCTCACCAAAGGAATTCGACGGACTAGCTCAACTGGTATAGAATCTACAAGCAATTTGAAGGTCTATTTCAGAATACCCAGGGCAAATATCAAGTGGAGCGGATTGACTACTCTTCAAGTTCTGATGATGAGTGAGAAGTTGATTTGGCAAAATGGTCTAGGAACAAGAAGACAATGCTATTCCCATGGGTGAAAAGTGGATCAGCGTTCAGGAGCCATGGTATGATTTTGATATAAAAAAGGCAGATAAAATATTCGATATATTATTGCAAGAATTTATGGCGAGCCTGGGAATCAAGCTACTAAATTCATCGCCATATTATGCTCACGCCAATGGGCAGGCAAAAGTGTCGAATAAAAGTTTAATGAAATGGATAAATAGAAAGATCGATGACATACTACATTGGCTAAATCATTTCGGCTGTATTACCGTGGAAAACTAACCTTGAGTCCAGAAGAACACAGGAGCAAAATCAGTTAATCGCGTGGAGGAGTACAACACCTTGATGATGGATAAATTTGAAGATGTGGTACAACAACGATTGACTGCGTTGAAGAAATAAAACTGAATAAAGCAAGGGTAGCTCGGTGTTGCAACAAAAAAGTGGTGAGCAAGCAGTTTTGAATTTGGTTGGAAATTAATCTTACCGATTGGAACCAGTGATAAGCTATTCGGAAAATGGTCACCTAATTGGGAATATCCTTTTATTATCAGCCATTGTGCTCTAGCTTGGAAATGTGTATATGCTCAAAGGGCTGGACGGAGAAGAGTATGGCTGAGGTCTCAACAAATTGAGCGAGACACATACCATTGTTCTATTCCGAAAACCGCACTTGCATACACACCAATTGAATGAAATTTGTCAAGGAATTAAGAGATCAACAAAATAGTTTACGGGACACTATAATTTTAATCATATTCTAACAAATTACACCTTACACTATAACAATAACCTACTATAGCCACGATTGGGGGGCTATATAGCCGTGGTCAGCCCCAACCATTGTGATGTTTCCGAGCCTACGAGATAATCATTTGTAACCTGGAAAAACAGGTCAACTGTGCCTATAGTACCTAACAATAGCCATTGTTGACATAGTGAACCGTGGCTATAGTACGCAACAATAGCCACGGTTCACTATGTCAACCATGGCTATAGTGGGGTACTATATCATTATAAATAACAAATGACAATTATATCACATTAACTATAATTACATCACATTAGCATTAACATTTCAGAATTACATCACATTAATATTTACCAATAATTGCAAAAATATTCACAAATCCATCAAAGTTATCACAAAGTGCACATGAGACATGTTTTTTCAAACTAAGTCTACACTATACGAATCTTCAACTACATCGGACTCAAACAGCGCTTCGAACCGCACCACTCGAAAAGTGTCCGATGCTCCTTTGTCACGTCACTTTCCTTGTCAAAAAACTGACCACGAGGACTGATGATCTCCATATGCAAGAAATGATACATCCTAGAGACAATGTAGTACAAGTTGTTTGTACTCAAATGTTTTCGCACCATCGTGAATCCTTTCTTGGAGATTTCATCTAGTATTTTTTTGTCCGATATCCTTGCCTGTTCTAGCCTTTGTGTTCTCTGTCAAAAATTCATGAAAGTTGGTAGATGATAGACAAAAAACAAAAAGAATACAAATTAAACACAAACAATCTTAGCGTACCTCTTTAGAGATCTCGTGGGTGATGGCGGTCAAGTAGGATGCAGCGGAGCTCGAATACGCACGTGCGTAGTATCCACAGTGGACACTACATGCTGCTTGTTTAATACACTATAAAATAGACGAAATAAATAACATGATTTCCAATTTCAATGATAGAAGGATAAAAAAATTAGATGTGACGCATATCTTACCGAAAATTTGTAATGAAAATATATTTGTTTCCGAATCTTGTAACGCGCCACTTCATGTTCTTTATGTAGTTCATATAAGCACTACAATATTGACAAAAAATATTATTGTATGAAGTTACCGTTATTTAATTGTACTTCTGTACTTACCCATTTATGACGTTAACGATATCCGGGTAGCGCTTGTTGCGATCGTAGTCAAGGCTATCAAAGACTAATAGATATGCAATTTTTGGCATGATCAGAAAACAAATCCAATGACCACTGCAACAAAAGATCATATTAGTTAGAATGCCATCTATCTTTACAACCGACGAGAGGAAGGTAGTGGTCGAACTTACTCGAAGTGGTAAGGCGCGTAAATGGCGTGTCTATCCCGCCATTCCCTGAAGCACCTGTAAATATAACATGCAACTTGATACCTTGCTCTTGTCCTCATAGTGGCCTTCAGTTCTTGTAACTCCTGTGATTTTTTGTCCTTATATATCTTGTCTTTCTCATTTATCCGGAGAATGATCGCATTTTGATTGATCAAGCTCGGATTGAGGTAGTCAACCTTCCAATTGGGTCTATCATATTTCTTCTTTTGAAATGTTTAATTCAAACTACAGAAAAAGCACAAGGCAATATATTATCTGTATTTCAAAAAGTAGGAAATACGAAAAAGATGGATGGAGGAAACCAACATGCACCATAAGGTTATGAATGTCGTGTCCATCTCGCCGAGTCGAAACATAGTGTGGATATCGTTAAAATAAAGTCCAAGGGTCGAGTCAGCGATATTGTTGAATATGTCCTTTGGAAGCTTACAGGTGATCACATCCACTCCTTCTTTCGTTGCCGCTATGTACCGGTCGTGCAGCTTTCACATCTCCCACGGTAGATTTGACAACATCTTTTTAGATACGATATGCTTGCCAAAGATGAAACTTAGGAATCCTCATTCTCGTCGTGACCCTCAAATATGTCATCTTCATCCTGTAGCAATTGACGAGGCTCTATGATAGGTATGATTGATTGCACGGGTCCCTTCCTCATTCGCTCCAAGTATTTCGTGACATGTTCACGTTGCGGCTTTAACGAATCGACCCCCGCGAGCATAATAATCCTAGAGATTGGAGGAGTATATTCCTTCCGAACAGGCTCGATAATCTAAGGCTCTTCATCCAAGGCGAGTGTTTCACCTTCCGGCTCGACGAGTAGACACATTGCCCTTCGAGGCTTGACAAAGGGAACTATCTCGTTGTTGAGGCTCTTAGTAGTCGGGTACTATGGCGGTTTCTTGCTGTGGAGGGTCTGCGAGTATAAGACTCATAACTACTTCCTGTCCTTAGTCATCTTGTTCCTTAGCGGCGAAGCAGCACCCAACGAGAGCAGACGATTCTCCAGCTCCAGCTTCATCTCTTGTGAGTTGTTTGATTCACATGAACCGATCCGTGTCCGGACAAGGGGGGGGAGGAGAAACTCGTGGTTCTAAGAGAACAACCTCACACCGTTTCCACATGATGAAGGAACCGATAGCATCATGTATGGTTATAATCCCCATGACAGGTATGAGACACTCAATCTCGTGCTCCTCACATCCTTGATCAATCTCCTCGACGGTGACACGCACGTACCCAGTACTCGAGGGAATATCCATGTTGTGGATTGTTCGTCCTGGAAGTGCTCTGTCGCTTGCAAGCTTCAAGGTCTTTCCCTTGTAACCAAATGGCACATGCAGCTCACATGGACATTCTTGTGTTATGACTTCTGCTTCTAATGGGGAGGTAAAGCTAGGCGAAGTGGTTGGGACCGCATCGGTCGTATTGGGGATACTACCACTTCGCAAGTCAGCTTGGTACATCTCCATCTATCACCACCACTCTACCTTGTCCCTCTCCTCCTTATCTTTCTTGTGAAATTTATGTTTTTTTGTACAAGGAGGCGGAGGAGCTAGACGAGAAACCTCTTTCCACATGGCCTTGGAGGACACCGCTCGCACCCTCCCACCATGCTCTTTGGTCCCCACAAGAAGAGAAAGTTGGTCTCTGTGATATTCGGATTGAATAACACCAAACTTCATCTCGCGACATGATTTCACCCGTCAATTGCTGGATAACTTGCGCCGAGGCTGAGTCCATCGGAATAATTTTCACATTTTCATCCATTGTGGAGTGCACAAGAATCCAATTTTTGGCCCTCCAATGGATCAGGCTTCCCTTCCGCACCGAGCTTTTCTTCCATCGCCCTCCACTCTAGAATCTTTTTCTTGTATCTGCCGGGGCACAAGCGATTTTTCTTGTTCAGCTCTAACATCTTATCACCGAGGTCCTTGGTAGGTCCAGTCGTCTTCTGCTGAACAAATAGTTCCCTGTCTTGTGGACTTATTTATCCATAATCTTCAAAAGGTGTTATGCCACGTTTAACATAATGGAAGTTTAGCCTTGCTCTCCATTATAGGAAGATATGCGACATTGAGGTTAGTGTTTCCATCCCGACTTTCTCGATGTTCACCGATGGGAAGAAGATTTGTGATCCAACGACATTCCACATTTCCTCTTTGCTATCATGAGGCACCAGCTTCTATTAGGACCAAGTTATTTTGCATTTCTCCCCGACCACTACACCACAATGGTTCCGTCATTTTGCATGGAAACCACATGGTTCATCGGGATCCCAGCACGGCGTGGTCCAGGGTTGTTACTTTATAGGTCCCTCAACCTCGTTCGCATAGCGTTTACCACGCGCTTGCGCTTTTGGGGACTCATGGGCAGTTATATTTTCCGTTTGTGCCTCATGAGGTCCGTCTTGGCAAGCCATAGATATCGTTGCTGTTGCGACCAAGGCACAACGGACACTTCGTCGAGGAACCTAGCATATAACGAATTATTAAAGTTCAGTAATTTGCTAATAAGGGAGACTTGAGAAATTTCACAAAAAGAATCACATTTGTCGTGATACCTCTTCTGCGAGCACGTAATCGGGGTCCCGATCAATACCCCAAGGTTCGCGAGGAGGGGGGGGGGGGATGAGGATCATCTCGCTTCTTCTCATTCCCCACTTGATGAGGACCTTTCATGGTTCAGATCCACAACATCCTCTTGTGTGTACTAAATCGGGGGTTTGTCTTCCGGATTATGTGGGCCTGTCCCTTCTAATTGCATCTTGTCTGCCATTATATGACCTGATACCTTTGGGGGCAGGAATAAAAAGATTTAGTAGCAAATAAATAGAGGAAACAGTCCAAATAGATGAAATATAACAAGAAAGGACGACAGAAGAAAATATAGAAAAATAGTGAGAATTTATTTGCATGGCATCGGAATAGGGATAGCATCGGAATCATATAGTAGAGGAGGTAGACCAGGAGGATTCACATACAATGTAGAACACTTTCATAAGAAAGGCAGGTGCACATTATGTAGTGCATACCACAATTTATACGATCTCTAGGTAAATAGGTCGGGATACTTGGATATCCACCAGAAAATCAAATATAATGTGATACACATCACAAAGATGATCTAGTAAATTACCCAAGCATCCGACCATGTCTACCTAAGGTCATACGAGTTGCAGTATGTCTTCCGACCTTCCTAATGAAAGACACCCTACATTCTATATTCATCTCCCCATCTACCCCTTCTCCTATATATATAGATGCTTATCAACAGTCATCATCCGATAAAAAGTTAGGATATTTTTCAAGACTTAGTTGAAGATAGATTTTTTGCTCACGGTGTGGATTGCCAAATCAATGGCCGTCCAACGCTATCATTAAGGTCATTGACTCGTATGTCAACATGTTTCCAACATCCGAGGATGTGGTCCATGCTGCCACACTCATCTCACTTAGTCCGCCTTCATCATCGAGCATGGCTAGACCAATGGGACGGGAGGAGATAGATGAAAGAGGGGGACGTAGAGGAAAGTGGGGGAAGTAGAGAGAAAGCGAGACAAAAGAGAAAAGAGAGGAGAAAAGAGGGGAAGAGAGGAGGATATACATGAAAGGAGGGAAGTAGAGAGAAAAGGAGAAAAAAAGGAAAGAGAGGAGAAAATAGTGGTCTAGCCATGAAATAGAGAAAATAGAGGGCCAAAGTAGGGGAAAGAGGAGAAAATATGGGAAATTTCATATGGTTACCAAATATTGCTCCGAATATGCCTCTAAAAAAGTGGTCTAGCCATGAAATATAGGAAAATAGAGGGACAAGAGAGAAAAGAGGAATATTCCGAGATTGGATCAGACCTAAATCAGCACATAGGAGATATCTCGATTCAAGGTCTAGCCATTAAATGAGGCTACAAATAGCTCCGAACGAGCTCCGAATTCAGAGACAATTTTAGAGCATATTCAGAGCTAATTAGGCATAACAAAGCCATATGCAGACCCAAGTTCGAGCATATTCGTAGCTAATTAGGTATAACAAAGCCATATACGGAGCGAGCTACAAATAGCTCTAAATTAGCTCTGAATTTAAAGATGTCACCATTAGGGAGAAGCCATATTCACAGCCATATTGACAACAATATTCAGAGCTAAATTAGAGCTAATTCATAGCATATTCAGAGCTAAATTAGAGCTAATTCGGAGGATATATAAAGCAATATTCAGTAACAATATTCGAGCTAAATCAAAGCTAAATTAGAGCTAATTCAGAGCAATATTCAGAGGCATATTTAGAGTAATTCAATGCTAAATAAGAGCTAATTCAGAGGCATATTTAGAGCAAGATTTAGAGAAACAGATCACGAGTAGCGAGATCGGGAACAAAGTTCTACACCAATAATCCCAGTAGCACACGTCATATCGCCAAATCACAGTAGTGAGCTCGCTAGAGAGGAGCCACCGACCGGAGAGGGGAAGAGGGGGATGGAGCATACGGGGCACACAGAGAGGGGGAGCTGGTCGGAGGGGAGGGGGCGAGGAGGGAGGCACCGTCGGTGAGGAGGAGGGAGGCGGCGGTGCACGCGCGCACGGGCTCGGGCAGCAGGAGCTCCCGACCGGGGCTCGAGGCACGGAGAGGAGGAGCTCGCGGCCGAGGCTTGGGGCGTGCGCATGGATGTCGCGGCGGCGGGAGCTAGGGCCCATGGAGAGGAGCTTGGGGAGGAGGCCGCGGAGCGGGACCTTGGGCTCGCGCCGAGGGGCCACGATAACGGAGAGGAGCTCCGGGAGCCCGAGCACAGCAGCCCGCGGAGTGGGAGCTAGGGCCCACGCAAAGGAGATCACAAAGGCGGAGAGGAGCTTCGGGAGGAAGCCGCGGAGCGGGAGCTAGGGTTGGCCGGCCGGGGAGGCTACGTAGAGGAGATCGTTGTGGCGTAGAGGACCTCCGGGAGCCCACGGATATGAGGAGGAGGCGTGGCGAGGCGAAGCGAGTAGGTGTCGCGGGGGGGGGCAGACCGAGGCGGATTCGGACGGCCGATCGTCTCGATGTCCATGGCGCATGGCGCCAGGATAGGGTTGGCCGCCGCGATGGACTGTCGGTCTTGTAACCACCATTACCACGGTTGGTAATGGTGGTGTGGGCCCCACACATGTCGGTGGCACGAGATAATTGCCCACGGTTTGTTCCGAAACGAACCGTGGCTATTGTTTTCTTCTAGGTCAACTTTTCATTGAGTTTATTTTTTTATGTGTAATTTTTTTACTTCTTCAATTTTTAATCTAAAAACTATAGTGCCTTTGCATCTAATTTTTGGCATGCCATTGTTTTAGTTGTTTACAAACACATATGTATTTTTTGTTTTTTCTACTCCATAACTTTTTAATATAATATTTCATCTACAAAATTGTTTTTCTTGACTTTTACATGAACCAAATAATTTAAAAAATTCTAACAAAATTACAGTACATTTTAATTTGTATGATAGATGTGTGTTCCAATGGTCAATTCCAAAATAATACAAATTCTTCCGATACAAAAAATGAAATGTTACCACATTTTTTCTATTATTTTACACATTTATCATTTGCAAACTATAAACTTGCTTGACCAACATTTTGGCATGGCATCTGTTTTCCAAGCATTTCAACTCACTTATATTTTTGATAATTTTTTCAAAGATTATTACAAAAAAAGTAGTTCAAATGGCACTATGTGTCTCGAGTGAGTTGAGTTTTATACTCAAACTCATGTTGTTTGATCCCAACGACTTTTATATGTTTTAAGAAATTGAACCAGTAAAATCCGCGTTTGTGTTTATAAATGGCATGCATACCGACCGAATGTTGAGGTCAAAATCGATATGGTTTATGCAATAAAAATAATTAAATAAATGTTAAAACATACCATAAGTACATTTATAGATAATTTAAGAAAATAACGTTGGGATTCCTACAAAGCAAGGTGGAAATGGATAGATTGGAATTTTACAAAAAATTAGAAACAAAAATCGCTTAATTTGGACAATATTTGAGTACTATATACAAGTTTTAAAATTTAAATAGAAATCAAAAGAATAAAACACACAAACTTATTGAACTAGTGGAGAAACTACTAATGGGCCTCATATTAAAAGCTAGGCCCAAATCACTAATGGGCTTCAATTCATTTAAATTATTAAAAAATAATTAAATTATTAACTGGCCACTTTAAATAAAAAATGTCCTCTCGCCTTCTTAGTTTTTTAAAATTTGAAAAATTGCTCGTTGCTTCTTATTTTATAAAAAATCAAAATAAGTGACGAGTGGGCCCAAGCATTATTCAATAACTACTTTTTTAAAAATTTGGCATGTGTCTTCTTATTTGTTTTTAAAATTTAAATACTTATTAATGAAATACTTATTATTAATTAAATACTTTAATAAAACAAATTGCCTATACCTTATTAGTTTTATAAATTTCAAATAAAAGTGAACCCTTGGAAGGGAGCAATACTAATTAAATATATTAATAAAAAGATACCTCTATATTTTTTAATATGCAAAAAAATTAAAATTTAACCGCATATTATTAATATAATACTTTTATAAAACAAATGGACTCTACCTTATTTAAAAAAATAAAAGTAAAGCTTAGTATTATTACTTAAATATTTTAAATAAAAATAGATTAATTAATATATTTTAAAAGTTAAATATAAATCAAAAGAATTAAACATACAACCTAAGCATTATTAATTGAATATTTTAATAAAAATATGCCTCGTACGTTCTTATTTTTTAGAAATGCAAAAAAGGTAGGCCCACCGTGCACCCACCAGCTATAGCCACGGTTTGCTTCTTCAACCATGGCTATAGATCCCACTATAGCCACGGTTGAAGTCTCCAACCGTGGCTATTGTTAAGGATTACAATTGCCGGGGTTCAAGAAGCCAATCGGGGCTATAGACGAAATTCATTTGGTAGCCAATGAAGAATCATCAATCACCACTACAATTCGGCTCTATAGTGGCGGTAGCCATTTTTACTTCGATAGCGGGCTGCTCAAGAAACGGCCACTAGGTGTAGGTACAGTGCTCACACCACAACTACACGTAGAAAAATAGTGACGGTCATCATGCCCACAATGATGCTGGCCCAGCCTGCTATTGAATTATAAACCCTAGTCGTAGTTTCTATAAAAAGGCCCTCAACTAAACTAACAACGTTCTATAAATAGGTGGTGGTGTAGTGCAGCAGTGAAACACTCTCGCGTGCTGCACCACAACCTCTCTAGGATTAGGGTTCCGCGCGTCGCACCGCAACCTCCTCTATGCCTCCTTCTCTCGGATCGATGGCGAGCAAGAAGCGGTGTGTGGCGCCAAGCCGCCTGTGGTGCTTCTAGAGCGGGCGGCGCTACCTCCCGGTGAGGAAGAAGCAGCAATGTTGCCCCCTCCCCTCCTCCTCCTTTGTCCCCCGTCAGCCTGCTGCGCTGTGTCCCCCCCCCCACCCCCCCCCCCACGACCAATCCTCCTCCACCCTTGGCGCCGCCGTCCGTGTATCTAGCAATACTTGCCACTAGATCAACCCTAGGGGGACGACGGTGGCACCTCGGACGATGGCGCATCGGCGGTGTTGGCAGGGCTCGTGGGGGACTCGGTGGCACCGGATGTGCGCGGGGTCCCCCTCCTCCGGTGGTGGTGGCCATCGGGTAATGCGGCACGACAAGCGGGGGACAACCAAAGGGCGAAGGGAAGACGGGAGCGTCTAGGTTGGGTCCCGGCGCTATGACCCACCCGTATTTTTTAGTACTGATTATAGCGTTAGCGGTGGTCTAAGGACTATCGCTGACGCCTTTCTTAAGTTAAGTAGTACATAGGTCAGTAGCGGTCCGTTACTAATATTGTAGTTAAGTAGTGACAAATGTGACAAATGCCCAGTGGCGGATCTTGTGATCGCCACCGGGGCCCTATTTGGACCGCAGCTATAGAGCTTAATTGTAGTAGTGAATGAACTCCCTTGCATAAACAATAACACTGAGCACCAATAAGTCACTAGGACTAAAACGGAAGCAGTAGTCAAGCTTGAGCATTGCTCAAACTTCATAACTCGATCTCCAATGGAGTACTTATACTATTTGTGATCAAGAGCACATCAAAAGTGTTGCTTCGAGCAAAAGCAACAGAACCATTACCATAACTGGTCTAAAGAACGAGCCTTCTTATGTTCTTGTAGCAGAATACGAGACTTGAGACTAGTCATAAATTCCGCAACATAACTTGAATGCTTCAGGTGCACGAAGGAAAATCTACAAACTCCAGTTTATGAAGACCAGAAAACAAGAATCGCTTCGTTATAGATGCATCCTATTTTCATCCTCTTACACTATTCCAATCTAGCTCTACAGTGACGGGCTAAAAGTGGCCATAGTGGCGAAATTGATTTCCGCCACGGTGCCTCTGTCACAAGGAGAGGGAAATGGCAGTGGCGGAATCAAAATCGCGAGTAAGGAAAACAATAGTTGCAGAAACAAATCTGCCACTACCGGGTCTTTTGGCCACTACTACTTTTCTGACAGAAAAAATAAAAAAAAGAATCCACGTCGGATCCGTGCGCCGGCAGCCGGATCCGGCTGAGATTCGACCACGCCGCCCTAAGCACCGCCGCGTGTCAGAGGTCGACGCGCCGGGCTGCGCCGCCGCGCTGGAAGGGCACACCGCCAGCGTGGAGAGAGAGAGAGAGCGAGAGAGAGAGAGAGAGAGAGAGAGAGAGAGAGAGAGAGAGAGAGGGGGGGAGGGAGGCGGCTGGTGAAGGGAGGGACTAGGGTGAGGGACCGAGGGTTAGGGTTTGGGATGGTTTTATATGCGTAGTGGGCTGGAATAAAATATAGTAGCGGACTCAATGTGTCCGCTACTATTTTTAGAAAATAGTAGCGGGCTGGCCTACCGTAGTGGCCGACCTATAGTGTCCGGCACTATTTCTTACGATTAGTAGCGGACATTGTCTTTTGACGCAAAATAGCGGCGATTTTTTAAATGCCCGTCACTGATTAAAAAGCTACGTTCGCTACTACAGAACGTTATTCTAGTAGTGTTACGTGCCTTGCAATTTCAGTTGAAAAAAACAACGACTTGGCTAGCACGCAGAAGATGAAGTGTTCTCCTGGGAAATTAATGCACCATGATGATTAAAGATTTTACTCTTTAATTCTTATGAACACATGGTAACAGAGGGATAGTTTCAGATGTGGGATCAATTTCAACAAAAATCTGCCTTGGAGTACAGTCCCCGACTTCAATTATCGGCATAGAACGAAAAAGATTGACTTCACAAAATCACGGAGACCAATCCAATAACAATGCAATCTAAATCACCAAGACTTGAGCAGCACTGAGATTGAAAAACTTCAAAAAAACAAGAACCAGTATTGACCTAGTAGCCTCCTCATGTACATGGAGCAAAAGTGCAGAACGTAACACCAAATTTGTGCTAAGCAGCAACCAACCTGGCGCTTTTCTCCTCAGGACATGCGGCTGGAGGAATCTAGGCGAAACCGCAGCAAACTGCGACTTGAATGATTGCCAAAAGAAACGAGGACTCGCCGAGTTGACCAATATGAAGACAACATGGAGATCAAAGAAATTGATGCGGCAACGGAGCACGCTGGAATCGACGCATTGAGAATCGCCGGAGGAGAATTTCCAGCACGGAGATCAAAGGACTCCAACGTGATGCCACACGGAATTAACTGATAATCGTGGAAATTAATTCCGTCTTGAACCCGCCAAGGACTCGGACAACAAACTCGGAGTCGTCAGATCAACGCGGAACACCAGGGAGAGAAAATGTCCCTAACTCTCGTTGGCACAGAGCAACAACAGTAGTGCTCATAAGGCAGGAACATATCCCATCTTGAAGACCACTAGCACAACGCTCAATCATGGAGATCGATGCGAAGACGTGACGACCATAATAGAGATTAATCCACCTCATGCCACAGATGGCCGTAGCAGACAAACCACGCCTTGCAACCTGAGTTGTAGAGACGAAAAACAAAACAGATCCGATCATTGTTGGCGGCAATGAAATGGGAATAGAATCCTGATATATATTTTTTCAATCAAATATTTTGTCTAGCTCTGATACCGGCTCTGATGCCACTTGTTAGTAAATAATACGTGAAGAAGATCGAAACGAGACACATGGTGGATCGAAACGAGACACACGGCGGATCCGGGGTGGTGGGCCCCACTTGTTATCAGCCTAGGCCTGCATGGTGGGTCCTATAAGGGTGTACAACACTAATAAATGAGTGGGCTCTTAATCTGATGTGGCAGTGCATTTTTACATATAGCCCCTATAACCATTGAAGAGATGACTGGGTGGACTCTTGACGAAGAGACGGTCTCTATCACGTGTTCTGAAAAGAGACAACTCTGCACACCGTTATACATGTGAAGAGACGACTTATGTCATATAATCATTAATAATATACATTTATGAAAAGACAACATGTAGAGTTTCTCCTTTGTATGACTAGAGTTGTTTCATATCTCTTTACTTAGATACATATGTCCAAGAGATCACAGTGGACTCTCCTTTGTACATGCCCTAACGGTGGACTCAACATATGGTGGGCTTCTTGCAATAGTTCTTCCAAAAAATTCTGGCTCAAAGTTTGACCCGGAGTTTCATTCAAAAGGGTACCTAAAAATTTGCTCAATTAAGTTATAGACGAATTCCGGAATCAAGAATTAAAACGACAAGTGTCTCTTTACCCAGAATAAAAGAACCAGTTAGAACAGCTAAATAGATTATATTTATTGAGAAATCTAAAATGATATGGAAATGGCCCTCATTATCTATTTTGGGCAAATGTTTTATTTCCTTGTGTATTCCTATAGGAGGTTTTTGTACAAGTGTCTTTGGTTTCACTTTTATCATCTACTCCAAGCGAAAAGGTTTGATCAAAGGTTTATGTTAAATGTTTGCTTTAAAGTTTTACCAAAAAAAAAGTTGTTGGCTGTTAAAAGCATGTGCGTGAGTTAGCTTTCTCGTGCACACACGCGAATTAGCACAACCCCTGTCATCCATAAACCTTACACTGCCGATAAGGCTCTGCCTCTACATGTCCTGATTGAAGCTATATAACATTTAGGGATGTCCTGATTTGAAAAGGCATCTTGTAGTAACATTTAGGGTCCCTTTGGTAGAGCTTCAACTCACGAAAAAAACAGCTTCAGCTCCGGATTATGGGTCAAAACAGCTTATCTGGCTTATTTCAGCTTATGCAGCTTATCCAGATCAAATCGT
The DNA here is from genome assembly GCA_031894775.1 of Chloris gayana. Taxonomy (NCBI): domain Eukaryota; kingdom Viridiplantae; phylum Streptophyta; class Magnoliopsida; order Poales; family Poaceae; genus Chloris; species Chloris gayana. The sequence goes on along the minus strand of JAUNZO010001481.1, from coordinate 230,167 downwards.
TTGGCAAAACAACTTATTCTGTCTGTTCAGAAACAAAGCTGTGAGTGTGAGCTGTGAGAAGCTGCTATTTCTAGCTTCACCATCCTAGTACAAAAATGAAAACAGCTTATAACAGCTTATGTCCAAAAGCACTTTTTCCAACCTGCTCTTTGGTACAGCTTGACCTACAATCTAAAGTTGAAGCTGCTAGTAAAGCTGTACTAAAGGGACCCTTAACAAACATAGGAAAGGCTCTACCTCTGTTCTGGAGTACTATCCTTATAATATAAATGTGCGCCACACACAAGTTTTTTTAATTTTAGACATATCTTATTTTTGAAATGCACAACGACCTAGAAATTCGCTCAATTATACAAATTGCATGCGGGGTCCTGTGGTCCATCATGAGTTTGATTCACAAAACAAAAGTGATTTGTCGTAACCAGACAAGTGTTGTTTTAAAGTACACCATTCCCGAACTGTGACTACAAGATGCCTTTTCAAATTGAGTCTGAAGAAGCAATACTAAGTATATTTTTCTTGAATGACAGTCCCACAAAAGTAAACATTTGCTCCATTTACGGACGGTATATAACAGTAAGAAAATACTCCATCTGTCCTAAATTATAGGTCTTTCAGGCATTTTTAGGTTTATAGTTTTTGCTATGCCCTTTTTCATATACGTTGAGTAGAATTGTAGCTGCGGAGAATGACAATAGCGACGAGGCAATTCGTCAGAAGAACGGAGACTCTTTGTAGCGTGGTATGCCGTCTTGTTTTAGACGGCCAAGTCCGCGCCGTTGTTTTGCTGATGCGCGGGAGAGAAACTGAACTTGAACTTTGAATCCTTGTGATTCAATGTGGACACTGGTGCCAAAACAAACAACGGTCAAATGCGCGCAGGCGAGCCAACAATTGGTAAGGTGCACTTTGCGACAAATCGAGCACTTGGATACTTACCATGCAATTAATACATTATTCACCCATGACAGTTATGCAACTTGCTGGGTTTTATTATATGACAAAATATATAGGTCTGATCTGATCGATGTACCTAATACTGGAATACGTTACGGTGATGCACTGTATCATTTTGTACTGCAATGCTGTCGACATGCAACGCAGCCAGCTAAATATCAGCATTTCGATAAGAATGAAAGATTTGACCACTAGGATGAGAAAATGACTTGTATTTTAGAGCATAGATCGTCTGCATAATCGCTGAACTTGGTACTGCATATCCCAAGAACTCAGCACATACCGGACCATGTCAGCCCGACAACATTGCATTGGCTACTATATTCCGGAGGCCCTTTCTGCCCACTTAATTTTGGTAGGACTTAGATCCGGACAAATAGCTCACATGCGACGTCTTTGATCGGAATCGGCCGAGTCTGTTGGAATTATTGGATCAAAGCCCATTTATAATTTCTATAATTCCTGGAAAATGTCAAAGGCCCATATAGAAATGATAGGAGTGCAATCTTTAGTACCACATTACTAGTGGAGGTGGAGGGAGACCAACTTATAAATTTGAATGCTTTTGCCTTCCTTGCAAGTGTGAGAAAGAGAGAAGGAAAGAAAACCCGCCAAAATCCAGCTCCTTGCCTTGCAGGGCGCGGCTTCCGTCTTGGTTTTGGTTCCCCTAATCCTAGCGGTCTCTCCTATATAAACGTGCGGGCACCGCCGTAGAAATCTCTCGCACTTACCTAGGGTTTTATCCTCTTCCTACTGCTGCGCCGCCAAAACTACTCCATCTCGATCATCGACGTGCACACCGGCGAATGGGAGAGCAGGTCTCCTAAACCAACGCATTCTGCGATCCTGCATCGGGAGAGGGTGGATAAGGTGTTGAGAAGCGCTCTACACGACTGTTCGATCGCTTCCACCACGGTGCGTCTTCGTCCCTGCAACGTGAGCCAAGCACGTCGCTGTCTTCGCCGTGATGCTGCTGAACGTCGTCGTCGACTCCTCTACCCTGTCAGGCCGGAAACGTACGTACCTTCTGCTTGCATTATATCTTCCATACTAGCTTCTTTCGCGTTCTATCTCTGCATGATAGTAGCAGATTGTATGGTAGATGTGTTCATCTTCTCGTGCTTATTAGACATGTCTAGATCTTGCATAGACCTGTCTAGTTTATTTTGCAATCTGTTTATCATATTCATGATTTATTTATGGATTAAATTAAAACTAAAAGTGCTTATATTTCCAACAATCCAAAAACCTTATTATAGGCACTTTATTTTTATGGTTGGATTTGTGGAGGCACCGAGGCCGAAACGTTTTACCGGTGTGTACTTCAAGCAATAGCAAGTGAAAGTCACTCCGTGGCTTAATGCCATGAAATTGTTTGAGGTATCCAATGGCAAATCTGAAGGTACTCTTACTCCGGATGTGGAGAATCAGTACAAGGAGGCCAATACTCTCTTTGTGGGCACTTGTGATTGGAAACCTTGCAGATCATTTGCAAGATGTGTACATCCATCACACGTGACGCTAAAGTGTTGTGGGATGCTCTCTGCGCTCACTATGGTGGTTCTGATGTCGGCACTGAGTTGTATATCATAGAGCAGTACCGTGACCATAAGATGGCTGAAGGCAAATCTATAGGCGAACAGGCTCATGAAATATAGTGTTTGGTCAAGGAACTCGACATGCTTAAGATCACCTTACCCGACAAGTTTGTGGCTGGGGGCATCATTGCCAAATTGCCTCCATCATGGAGGGATTTTGCCACTTCTCTCAAGCACAAGAGGATCGACATTTCTTTTTCTGATTTGATCGCGTCTATTGATATTGAGGAGAAAGCTCGGCTAAGGATGGGAGATCTAAAGCTGTTGAGGGTCAAACCAATGCTAACATGGTGCACCAACCACGGTCGTGTCATGACAATGGTGGCAAGGGTAGGGGCAAGAACAATAAGCCTAAGCAGACCACTACATTCAAGAAGAGGAAGAACACGGATAACGAGGGATGCTTCATTTGCGGATCCACCGAGCATTCGGCAAAGAAGTGTCCACAACCGAAGCCTCCTCGGCAGAAGTCTGCGAGTATGGTGATCGGTGCTGATGACACTACTGGGTACTGTAATTTACTTGTCTGTATTTTCAATAATTGAATCTACAAGTTTGTGGCGTGATACTCGGTGCAATTGTTCATGTGTGTGCTGATGCTTCTCTATTTTCCTTTTACCAGGTCACCCAGGATTCTTTCGTCCTGATAGGAGATGGATCACATGCTTCAGTTCATGGTGTTGCCACGGTCAAGCTGAAGCTTTGAAAGAATCGCACTTTGGCTGACTTGGTTAATTCTATGTTAGACACTACGGGGTTATCTAAGGCTATATTGACATCATGTCATGTCCTAAATAGAGTTCCCATGAAAAATAAGGAGAAAACGCAATATGAGGAATGGATTGGAAGAAAACCATCGCTCTCTTACTTACGTACTTGGGATTGCTTGGCCAAGGTTAATGTGCGAATCAGCAAGAAGCGTAAGTTGGGACCTAAAACTGTAGATTGTGTTTTTCTTGGATATGCTCATCATAGCATTGCCTATAGATTTTTAGTATTGAAATCAGAGGTGCCTGATGTTCACGTGAATACATTAATGGAGTCTCGTTATGTTACTTTCTTTGAGAACATATTTCCTATAAAAGATTCGCATAGCATGTCTGGATTATCTACTCATGTGATTGCTGAAACTACTCTTGAGCCTGATGCGTTTTCTAATCATGCTAAACAAACACTTGAACCTATTGATGAGGAGATAGATAGTGAAGCTCCTAGACGGAGAAAGAGACAAAGGATTGTAAAATCTTTTGGTGATGATTTCATTGTCTATCTGATGGATGATACTCCCGGAACCACTGCTTGAGGCTTATGCATCACCTAATGCGAGATGATTGGAAAGAAGGCTGTACAGAGTGAGATGGACTCTATTCTTTCTAATGGAACATGGGAGGTCGTTGACGACCATATGGGTGCAAACCCGTGGGTTGCAAGTGGGTGTTCAAGAAGAAGCTTAGGCTTGATGGTACTATTGACAAGTACAAGGCTTGGCTTGTGGCTAAGGGTTATACGGAAGAAAGAAGGTTAAGATTTCTTTGACACTTATGCACCTGTTGCGAGATTAACCACCATACGTGTACTACTTGCTCTGGCTGCCTCTCATGGTATTCTCGTTCATCGGATGGATGTTAAGACAACTTTCCTTAATGGAGAGTTGGATGAGGAGATCTATATGGATCAACCAGATGTTTTGTAGTAAAGGGTCAAGAACACAAGGTGTGTAAGCTCATGAAATCTTTATACGGCCTGAAACAAGCACCTAAGCGGTGGCATGAGAAACTTGACTCTACACTCGGATCAACAAGGCGTCTCGATCAATGAGGCTGATAGATGTGTTACCGCCATGGTGGGGGTGAGGGAGTTATATTGTGCTTGTATGTGGATGACATACTAATCTTTGGAACAAATCTTGATGTCATTGATGAGGTCAAGTCTTTTCTGTTTCAAATTTTTGATATGAAGGATTTGGATGAGGGTGATCTTATTTTGAACATTAAGCTAATCAAAGGAGAGAATGAGATTACTTTAATGCAATCTCATTATGTGCAACAGATGTTGAGTCGCTTCGGCTACAAGGACAACAAACCTTCTCCAACTCCTTATGATCCCAGCTTGATCCTTCGGAAGAATAAGAGAATTGGTAGAGACCAATTGAGATATTCTCGGATCAATGGATCAAATATGTACTTGGCTAGTGCTACTAGGCCTAGCATCTCTTTTGCTGTGAGCAAATTGAGCCGACTTACTTCTAATCTAGGAGATGATCATTGTCGTGCGCCTTAGTGAGTAATGCACTACTTAGTTGGTACTGCGGGTTATGGAATTCATTATTCCGGTTTTCCTGCAGTACTAGAAGGATATCGTGACTCCAATTGGATATCCGATGCATATGAGTTGTATGCCACAAGTGGATATGCTTTCACTCTTGGTGGTGCTGCTGTTTCATAGAGATGATGTAAACATATCATCTTAACGAGGTCTACCATGGAAGAAGAGCTTACCACGCTAGATACATCTACAGTTGAGGTCGATTGGTTACTTGAGCTCTTGATGGACTTACCTTTTGTCGAGAAACCAATGCTGACAATATTGATGAACTGTGACAATCAAACTGTTATAGTCAAAGTGAACAGTTCAAAGGACAATATGAAGTCATCAAGACATTAAGAGACGTTTAAAGTCTGTCAGGAAAATGGGAAACTCCGGAGTAATATCGAGTGGATTACATATCAACCGATAAGAACTGGGCAGATTAGTTTACTTAGGGGCTGTCACGTAATGTGATACACAATGCATCAAAGGAGATGGGTATGAGACCCATTTGAGTTATTCCATAGTGGTAACCCAACCCATGTGATAGGAGATCCCGTGAAGTAGGACCTGGGAAGAACAAGCTCCCGGTTAACTAGAGAGTATCCTTTTAACCTTCTCGAGTAATGATGCAATACTTTCATCACTGCATGGCAGGTTGGCGAATTCCTTAATGTACTATGTTCACTTTAATTAGTGAAGATGCTATCCTGCAGAGCATTCTTGAAAGAATAAACCTATATGAGCCCGATCGTTGTAAGGTCGCGATCTGTGAGACTTGGGTGATCTCTATTAAGCTCATGAAAGACCACGGAGTACGACCTGTATGCTCCACCTATGGAGTAGCCTACCGGAGCTCCAAGTACTAGTTGTGACTCTAAGTAAAGCTTGTTTGCACAAGACTTGCAATTCAAGGCAAAGTCCATTGTTCAAGTCGTAAACGAGTGTAGCTTATTGTTTTAGGTGGAAGTTCAACTTAACAGTCTCCACTAGGATGAGCCAAAGTCTTGATGGGACTTTGAGATCTGGTGGGGGATTGTTGGAATTATTGGGCCAAAGCCCATTTATAATTTCTATAATTCCTGGAAAATCTCAAAGGCCCATATAGGGATGGTGGGAGTGCAATCTTTATTACCACATTGCTAGTGGAGGTGGAGGGAGACCAACGTATAAACTTGGATGCTCTTTCCTTCCTTGCAAGTGTGAGAAAGAGAGAAGGGAAGAACACACGTGCGCGCTCGCTCGCCTCGTCTCGCCGGGTTGGGTCGGGTGGGGCGTGGGTATGGGCGTGGCCACGCATCACCTGCGTGAATGGTCCGCCAAAATCCGGCCCCTTGTCTTGCAGGGAGGGGGGCTTCGTTTTGCACTTTGTTTTTGCTGTGTGTCCAATACGTTTTCTATTTTGGAAACCGACTCGGTTTTGGTTTGCCTAACCCTAGCGGTCTCTCCTATATAAACGTACGGGCGCCACCGCATAAATCACTCGCACTTAACTAGGGTTTTAGCCTCTTCCGGCTGCTGCACCGCCAAAACTACTCCATCACGATCGTCGACGTGCACCGGCGAACGGGAGAGCATGTCTCCGGAACCAACACCTTTTGCGATCCTACACCGGGAGAGGACGAATAAGGTTTTTGGAAGCGCTCTGCGCGACTCCTCGATCGCTTCCACCACGACGCGTCTTTGTCCCTCGCCGGGTGAGCCGAGCATGCCGCTCTCTTCGCCGTGATGCTACCGAACGTCGTCGTCGACTCCTCTAGCCCGTCAGGCCGGAAACATACGTACCTTCTGCTTGCACTATGTCTTTCATACTAGCCTTCGTGTTCTATGTATGCATGATAGTAACGGATAGTATGGTAGATGTGTTCATCTTCTTGTGCTTATTAGACATGTCAAGATCCTGCGTAGACCTGTCTAGTTTATTTAGCAATATGTTTCACATATTCATGATTTATTTATGAATTAAATTAAAACTAAAAGTGCTTATACTTCCAACAGACCTGTTGGGGGAGATCACCACTTTACCCCAATGGGCCGGTCTCGGAGGAAATAGGCCCAACAAGGCCATGGAAGAGGTTCCCCACACACTGGTGGCCCAAAGCGAAGCACTTGGAAGGGAGCATTTGGCCCGGGCAAGGCCCAATAAGGTCATGAAGGGGAAGTTAGCCCATAAGAGCTAGCCATATGGGATAATTGTAATTGACTAGAATGCTCTTTGAGTAGGTGGGATATTATTTGGGCATAAGTGTAATTTGAGGGGCTGATAGTGACCATTAGGGTTGATTGAGTATGAGGCTATAAATACTCTCTCAATCCATCACATCAGCCCAGATTGGACACCTCCTATAATATTACTCGTAATAAGCAATGAGAGCCTTCGTATGGGGTCCTTCGTGACTCCACGTGTTTTCCTGAACCACCTCTTCCTTTATGGTTTTCCTGTTCTTTCCCATTAGGCCTAGCCCGAGGGCCTCCGCAGTCCCGAAGCTCCTTGTCCGCTCTTCGAGACATCCTTGGGCTGGCCCAATCCTCGTTGATTGTGGCCTTCATGACCACAACAGCCGGCGCCGTCCGTGGGGAGCGAACAGGAAAGTCTACATCATGGCGGGCAGGGGGGGGGATACACCGAAGCCGGAGGGCAGGTGATCCCCGGACCTCTACAACAGCAGATCTGGTCGATGCGGCGGGCCAAGAAGAAGTCATACTCACGCAGGGCGAGTTACTCGAAGGGGTGACTAACAAAGGAACCTCCGGTGGGATTGAAGGGGTCCTTGAAGCATCGGTGCAAGATCCGCCCGAAGACCTTAGGCTGCAGCAAGAGCGGTCGGAATTGGAAAGGCGGGCGTCGGAGGAAAGAGCGCGTGAAGAGCAAGCACGAAGGGAGGCCCGGGAAAGGCTTCGCCAAGAGGAAGAAATCGCTCTTCGAGTAGAAGAGAATGTCGGACTTCTTGCTGCTCAGCTGGAGGCTCAAAAGAAGGAAGCCGAAGAGCGCGCGGCGAGGGCACGGGCTGAGAACATCGCAAGATAGGAGACATGGTATAAGGAAAGGTTGGAAGCAGCCATGAAAACTCAAGAGTTGGTGACTAAGCAGCTAGAAGTTCTGAGAAGGGAGAACATGTCGGAGCGGTAGGCCCCAGCACATGAAGTTTATCGGGAGCAGCCTTCGTAGGATCCGGGGCTCGAGCGGACAGCCCGGTCTTCGCAGGACCCTACACCCGGGCGGACTGTTCTTCCTTCAACCGTAAGCTCGGATCGAGTGTAGAGGTGGATCCTTCCTTACCCTTAGCATGGGAACTACAAACAGCGATGTGGCCTCATCGGTTGGCTGGGGTCAAGCTTCCGATGTACGGGGGACGTCGGACCGAAGTAGTTCTTCATTTGGTATGAAACAACGACTGAATAAGCTGGTGGTGGAGATGTTAAAGCAAGAGCACTTCCGCTAGCGTTAGAAGGCATAGCAAGTACTTGGTATTCTCGGCTTCCAGCTGGATCCATCATCTCTTGGGGGCAGCAAAAAAGCCTTTGTCGGTGCACTTCCGAGAAACTCATCCGAAGGAACTTAACAGCGGAGACCTGGCCGCATGTTGTCGGAGAGAGGGTGAAACACCGGCGCTATTTACCAAGAGGTTCATGCACTTAAAGTGCTAGGTGGCAGATGTCCCGGAGCCGATTGTTATTGAGTCCGTGGCAAGGGGTCTTCCCATCTGCGAAGCTCGTAGGAGGATAAGGGAAAAGTGACCACAAACTCTAGACCATCTGCTCAGGATACTAAAAGCTCAAGTAAGGGTTGAGGAAGATATAAAGAATGCTAAGGCGGGATGGCGCAATCATTCCGACCGAAGGCGGGGAAAAGCGGTATGACGAATTCAGGCATCATGGAAATCATCGGAAGATGTCATGGAATGTGTACAACGTAGAGCAAGAATACCCTCGGCAAGAAAACCATCCTTCGGAACGATCACGGGGGTCTTCTCCGTTGGGCAATCACAGGGCGAGGAGGTCGAGGCAGGAATTTCACAGGGAACAGGTCACGGGGATTCTTTTGATATTACCACGGGTCGGGGAAAATCATACTACAAGCAACTGCGAGGAAATCAAGGCAAATGTGTGCAGCAAGGCGAGAGGGCAGTCCGAAGGTCCTCGTTCGATGATGCATACTAGCCATTATACGCCCCTCACACCTTTGCAAGCGCTACCACCACCGCCACCTTTGCCATTCTCGCTGCCCTATGCTCCGCCACTTTACACGCCCTCTTATGGGTCATCCCAGCCGGTTCATTATCAACATGCACCACAGCATGATCGGGCTTCATCCTCGTCCGCAGTAGCTCGACCTTCCAAAGGTCATCGGCCAGGACCGACGGTGTTACATAAAGCCCCATTGGCTGAGCCAGCTCGAGTATGCTTGCGAGTCAAGTATGTAAGGGATTGATTCTCATGATTACCGAAGGAAATGGCAGAGATTTCCTGTCTAAGAGGCAGCACGAGAGATTATGTCAAGCAGGTCTCTCATGTGGCAGCATGTCCTCCAGTCGGACTTCACAAGTGGATGGATGTTCCTGTTGCTTTCTCAACGGTTGATTTTAGGCCTATGATCTACCCACATGACGATGCCTTCGTGATGAGAGTCAACATTCACGGGTTTGATGTGCACAAAGTTTTGGTTGACAGAGGTAGTTTAGCAGATGTCTTGCTATGGAGTACTCTTGAGAAAATGGGTTTCACTCAAGCTGATTTGCAGCCTTCGTATACTCCCCTGCAAGGCTTCGGAGGCTAGCCAATTCACCCCGTAGGTTGCATCACCCTGAAAGTCTCGTTTTCAGGCCCAAGTGGACAAGGGGGAATCGAACCGAAGACATCAAGTTTGACGTAGTGGACATGGTCTATCCATATAATGTGCTGCTAGGTCGAAGGGTCATCAACAAGTTTTTGGCCATCATTCATCATGGTACCTTTGCATGAAGATACCAGGACCATAGGGGGTCATCACGAGTATATGGGGATCAAACCGAGGCAAGAAGGCAAGAAATTGACATGTCTCCAGGGCAGCGTCACATCAATGTCATTGAAAAGTCCGAAGAGAAGTCAATGCCCGTGGAACATACTAAAGGTGCAGCCACAAGAAGGAACCAAGGAGGTCGTGTTGTGCGTTGATCGACCTGATCGGACTGTTTGGATTGGATGTGGATTGTCCGAACAGCGGGAAGTGGAGCTCCTCTGGTTCCTAAGAAACAACGTTGACGTCTTCGCTTGGTCGTCATACGCTGGATGTAGATCCCAAGGTCCGACCTATAAAGCAGCGGATGAGGGATTGGACGAGAGGAGAAAATTGCCATTCTCAAGGCAGAGGTACAAAAGTTGCTAGACGCGGAGGTAGTGCGGCCGATTGGCCGAACTACATGGGTGGCTAACCCCGTGCTAATGAAGAAGCCAAATGGGAAATGGCGGATGTGCATTGATTTCACAACTCTCAACAAGTTCTGCCCGAAGGATAACTTCCCATTGGCAAGGATAGATCAGCTGGTTGACACCACAGCTGGTGCTGCACTAATGAGCTTTCCGGATGGTTATTCGGGTTTTCATCAAGTTTGGCTAGGTGCAGAAGATCAACCCTTGACATCCTTCCAGATACCCGGAGGAACATATTGCTATAATCGAATGCCCTTCGGGCACAAGAATGTCGGTGCCACATTCTCTCGCACGATCAAAGCCACCCTAGGCGATCGGGCAAAAGAAGATCAGGAAGCACTAAAATCAAACAAGGCTTTTAGCAAGATATTATGTCTCGGAAACCCTCACTGGAGCCGGATGTGGTTATGGCTTCATCGAGAACCTATTGTGTGCTGTCCTCATGGCATCACATAAACTCCGAAGATATTTTGATGCTCATCCAATCCTGGTTCCTACTAAATACCCTCTCGGGGATGCACTAAAATCAGACAAGGCTTTTAGCAAGATATTGAAGTGGGCCACCGAGCCGGGGTAGTATGATTTGACATTCGTGGCACGCAAAGCCATACAATCAGACGTGTTAGTACAGTTTGTGGTCGAATGGACTCCCAATGGAAATTCAAAGGCGAGAAAGTCGGGATGCCCCGGAGGACCCAATTTGACTGTTTATATAGATGGCGTGTGGGGGTCTCCGGCGCAGGGTGTGCCGCAGATCATAACATCTCCTAGTGGCCAGATGCTAAGATACTCCACCAAGTTAGCTTTCTAGACCACAAACAATGCCGCTGAATACGAAAGCATCCTTCTTGGGACTAAGGCAAGCTAGAGTACTAGGGGCCCAAAGAGTGATTGTATATTGTGACTCTCGGTTGGCAACAGAACAGCTATCAAAGGGATACAAGACACTTGATGTAGAAATGGTTTTGTAAGCTCGGAAGGTCGGAGAGATGGATAAGTTCTTTGTAGGATTTGAAGTTAGAAACATCCGAAGAATGGAGAACAAAGAAGCGAGACCTACTTGCGAAGGCAGCCTCCGGACAAGGCCCTCTTCGACCGGATGTGTTACACGAAACACTTCATCATGCAGCTATAACCAACAACCGAGTTAAGAAAGTCATGGCATTGGCTTCGGAAGATTGGCGAGCCCCGATTCGGGAGTTTATTGAAAAGCGCTACGTGCCGAATAACAGGTTGGAGGAGCAAAGGCTGCAGCACGGATCCAGGGGTTATGTCCTGGTCGATGCGGTGTTGTACAAGGGGAGAGTCCGTGCACCATGGTTGAAATGTCTCGGTCAACCCGAAGGCGTACAGCTCTTGCGAGAAATTCACGAGGGATCATGTTCTTCTCATCGGCCAAGGGCCCTGGTCGCAAAGGCCTTCGGGCAAGGGTTGAATTGGCCAACGGCCATAAGGGATGCGAGGATCCGGTACGAGTGTGCTCCGGGTGTCAATGGATGGGGCGAGGATCCGGTACGAGTGTGCTCCGGGTGTCAATGGATGGGGCAGCGGTCTCATCCGCCAGCCACCACCTTACAACCTATACCTCCGGTTTGGCCCCTAGCAAGAAGGGGAATCGACATTGTGGGAGAACCGCCGGCAGCACCGGGGGCTTTCGGTTCGCCGTAGTGGCGATGGAGTACTTTTCAAAGTGGGTCGAAGCTGAACTGTTGGTACAATTCACAACTAAAAATGTGTGAAAGTTCTTCCGGAAGAATGTGGTGTGTCGCTTCGGAGTGCCTGTCGAGCCGACGGTGGATAACGGCGAGCAGTTCAAAGGTCCGGAGATTGGGGAGTATTGCCTCGGCATTGGTGTCAAAAAGTGTGAAATCTCGGTGACCAATCCAAGGGCTAATGGGGCTGTCGAGCGAATGAATGGTAATGTGTTCACAGCAATCTCTAAAGCCCTCGTTGGCCTCCCGGAAGGAAAATGGGCGGAGGTGTTGCCTAATATCCTGTGGTCCATCGGAACAACCGCCACGAGGCCAACTGCGTTCTCACCCTTCCGGCTGCTCTACGGAGCTGACGCCGTGACCTCCGAAGAAATTAAGGCTGGCTCCTTTCGCACTACAAGACCCCGGGCGGATGATGAGGATGTGTCTAAGGACCTCCTCGAAGAAACTCGCCCTCGGGTTGTCGCCAACTTGCAGAAATACATCTCTTCCATGGAAAGGTCATACAACACCAAGGTTCACCCAAGAGAGTTTCAACCCGGGGACCTCGTGTTGAGGCGAAATCCGATGCACGTCACCAAGCTGAACACCAAGTGGTTGGGACCCTTCGTGGTCGACAAATCCATTTGTCAAGGAGCCTATCATCTGCTCGAACTTGATGAAACTCCCATACCACACACTTTTAATGTTGATACTCTCAAGAAATTCTACATCCGATGCTCCTTCGGAAATCGATGGTAGTTCTTTTTGGCTAAGTCTCTTTTTGGAAAGGTCTTCCCTCGGTTGCGAAGCATGATGCGAGTCTTAAGTTTAAGGTACTTTATTTTCTCTCCCTATGCACGAGAAGAGTCGGTAGTTTCGTAGTCTAAGAGTTTTGTGTTGCAAGACGGGGTTTGTGCATAAGTGCTTTAGGTCTAGGGGCTGCAGTCTAAGGGCCTTCGGTCGTTGCTCGTTTAGTATTGAGTCCTGTACGTCGTGCAAGGGAGATCAAGTTTATAAATATTCTCTATCAATGAAAAAATGTTGGCGCCAACTTGTGTGTGTTATGCATGCATACTGCAACAATATGACTCCAAGGTGCTTAGAAACCCTAATGCCTAGATGCTTGGGCAACTACGGCTCAATGCCTTGGAAGATAAATCCAGGAAGTCTAAGTTGGAAACCCCAACTTAGAACCCGAAGCGATGGGAAACCCCCATGACTTCGATGCTAGGCAACTATGGCCTAATGCCACAGGAAAAGTATCACCGAGAGGGCTAAGTATGGAAACCCCATCTTAGACACCCAAAACGCGTGCAAAAAAAAAAAAAAAGAAAAGAAACAACTGTTTATTTCCAATATAACGAGAGAGAGGGGCCCGAAGGCCCTGTCATGATTTACATTTCTACATTACACTCGGATTCTACGTGTGTTCGTTCCGCTTCTAGTTTCGAAAGACGGGAGCGGCTATGACTAATAGCAGCCTCCATCTCTTCTAGCTCCCTCTTGCGTCGAGCTAAGTCAGCAGCAATAGCAGCTCGACCTTCGGGCGAGGACGCACGAGCCCGAAGGGCCTCGGGATCCACCGGGGCGGAATCACTATCACTTGAAACATCGATGGGCTCTGTTTTAATGTTCACTTCCGGCGGTTGCCCCAAGGATGCCCGGAGGCACTCGCGCCTAGCACGCCGAGCGGCATGCTCTTCCGGGGTGATCTTCGGGAGCGCAGCCTTCATGCAATCGTTGCATTCGTTGACAAAGACCGCAAATTCGCTAAGCGTCCCCGCCGAATTATCGCGCTTCCACGGACGCAGCTGAGTCTCGGTCACCCAAAATGGACCAGGGGCTTTGGAATCCCCGGGGATAAGCAGCTCGTGAAGTAACGCATCTTCATTAATGGCTTCCTCCGAATTTTGTGTGTCTCATCGGAGCCGAAGAATTCCTAACAAAATAAAGTTGGGCAAACTTGATATTGTATTATCATAAACCCTAGGTACAATACGAAGCTAGATACATGACTGCTAGCAGAACCAAAAGGCTAAAAGATCTAAGGAAAAACTCAAACCCGAGGCCGCAAAGAAGGGCTTATAGGCTGCGGACCCTCTCCTTCGGTGGCGACCTCGGGGATGGTTTTAGTCTCTTCGCGGCCTACGGCGCCTTTGGTGTTATGGAGTCTTCCACTAGCGTATATTAGTATTTAGTCCTTTGAGACAACATCGATGTAAGTATTCAATTTAATAAAGACATTGTTCTTTTATGACGTTAATTTGTCCTCTCGTGCGTGAAAACTTGTTCCCGGGCACGCATACGGATGCATTCGGTTTTGGTCGTTAAAACCGGGTGTGACAGACACGGGGCTCTGCTCCCTCCATCCGGAAAGCCCACTCGAAGATGGACAACTGAATCATGGTGTTGAGGGTAATATGCTGAATATCCAGTCCGAAGAGATCCTGCACTTCACCCATCAAGCGGGAGCGAGGAAAGCGAAGGTCGCCTTCTAGCAGCTTTGCAAAGATGATCGGGCGGCTCAGGCGAACCACTGAAGCTGTCTCTTCCGGTGGGGAACATGGGCCCGCTCCCGGACAAAACACCAATGTGCCTCCCCCACCCACTTGTCTAGCGAGCGCTTCGGTTATGGTGCTCTAGCCTAGGTAGGCACTGGAGGGCTTGGTGACGCTCGGAGGAATGCGAAGGACGCGTTGCTTCGCCATAATCCTCAACGAAGTTTTGATCACGAAGGCTATGGCTTGATTTGGTGAGGTTCGAAAATGGAGGCTAAGGCCTGCCGAGGATCCTAAGCGAGCAAGAGTAGAATGGGTGCGGTGAAAATGAGTAGGGTAGTCCGATTCAGCACGACACCCCTCATTATATAGGCGGTAAAACCTGGTCGGCTTTGATCGGGCGACGCCTCGAAAGTAACGCACCCCATACGAGTAGGCGCGTGGTACGAACAGTACGCGCCTCATCAAGGACGGACGCGTTTCCCCGAGAACGGGCACACATACACACTCGCGGGTTAACACGGTTACGCTTCAAAGCGCGTCGCTTGGGGTTGCGCGTAACGGCTAGCACACTCATCGAGGTATTTAATGCGACATTGAGCATAATAGTTATGATAGGGTCATTTTCGGGAAAACACCCCTTTTGAGCATATAATGGTCTTTGAATTAAAAGTTTCTTTCACAAAGAGCCTTCGGCTAAACTATATAACAGTTATGTCCCTTGGACATACTTATCCCCGCGTTCTTGTGGTCGCGTCCAAACATCTTGATCAATGCTAGAATAAATAAGTGCGCATAATGTTGCAAGAAAACGACAAGTGATGGTACTATAGAGAAGGACCAAACAACGAGTAAATGGATAAGGTTGAAGGCGCTAAAAGATAAGAACTCCATGTGGCACGTCGTTGTCCAATAAACGTGCCACACAACCTTATCAGCACTAGGTTCCCTTTGCCATGTAGGCATGGGCATAGCCTAGAGGTAAGGTCACTCACCTCTAGAACTCACAACTTCATCCACTAGCTTTCTAAGCACTAGCAAAATGCTTGAGTTGGGCCTTTCGGTTCGCAATAAGAAGAAGGCCGAAGGACATGCCTACATAGCCTTCGCGCTTTACTAATCGACTTCATAGGGTGCACAACGGCTTTACCAAGCGACTTCACCGAGGTCACGATTCCGCGAGTGCTTCCCAAGGCGGTGGTACGTGGGGGCTGTATTCAGCGAAGCTCGGTGACAAAGCGCCGACGATAGCCTCACTTCTAGCCCGAAGGCTATAGGTTAGTATAGCCACGACGAGAAGGAACTGTCCGGCTTGTTGACCGATATTGTAGGTCTACTAATAGATCTTGAAGGTTTACTCACACACCTTGAAGATCTAATGACCGATATCGGAGGTCCTAATGGCTGAGGTTGTCATGCCCTTCACGATAGCTGGACAAAGCCAAGGGTAGCTCCCGACTAAGCAAGACCATTTGGTCGGCGAAAGGTGTATCATGACAAGAGTGACTAAGTCCATGGGAGTCGCGACCCCGAAGGGTCACCGGCATCCTTCGAAGGCGGACAGGTAGTCGCTTTGTTTCTTGTCAAGGGAACCCTTTTAGTTGGGCAAGCTATGGATTTCGAGGTTAGTCTAAGGACTGCCGAGCGTCACCCCTTGTTGTATCCTTTTCTCTTTTTGGTACCGTCCTTCATTCCAAGTGTAATCGACCTCGTTGGTGATAATAAAATGGTCGCCTTGTCTCTTGTGTATGAACTACTGTTATGAGTTTACCTTGCTCTCTACCTATGTTATTTCAATGAGTGCAGGACGAAGAACCTTCGAAGATGACTAGACGCCTCCGACGGTCCCGAAACGGGGGGGGTAAGGTGGAGATCCTTGTGTCCTTGTGGATCACGGTTTCGGTCCTACCGAAGGCGAAGCTCACCCGTGAGGGGCTACTCGTTGGGGAAGATCACCACCTTACCCCAATGGTCCGATCCGGAGGAAATAGGCCCAACAAGGCCATGAAAGAGGTGCCCCACACACCTGGTGGCCCAAAGGAGAAGCACTTGAAAGGGAGCACTTGGCCCAGCGAAGGCCCAATAAGGTCATGAAGGGGAAGTTAGCCCATAAGAGCTAGCCATGTGGGATAATTGTAATTGACTAGGATGCCCTTTGAGTAGGTGGGATATTGTTTGGGCATGAGTGTAATTTGAGGGGGCTGATAGTGACCATTAGGGTTGAGAGAGTATGAGGCTATAAATACTCTCCGAACCCATCATATCAGCCTAGATTGGACACCTCCTACAATATTACTGTAATAAGCAATGAGAGATTTCGTATGGGGTCCTCCTCTCCCTTCGTGGTTTTCCTGTTCTTTCCCATTAGGCCTAGCCCAAGGGCCTCTGCAGTCCCGAAGCTCCTTGTCCGCTCTTCGGGACATCCCTGGGTAGGCCCAATCCTCGTTGATTGTGGCCTTCGTAACCACAACAGGACCCACTCGGACCGTTGTCACGAGCGAGTCCCTCCGCTTGGCCACCGACGGAAATCCAAATCTGTCCAGTGGCGTGCCGCTGTACATAGGGCGGGCATGGAGCAGGGAGAGGCAAATTCGAGGTAATCCTTTGCTTGTCATGCTGATTTTGCATTCGATTAGAGCTCGTTCGCTTCCAATTTGTGACATTCTTGCACCATTGTCGAATCAGGGGGCAGCGACGTAGCTTCGAATGGTCTATTAGATTCTTTATATCTGTCGCGAAGCTAGCGGACGGTAGCTTGAGGACCATAGAGCAGGACAAATTAGTTAGTTGGGAGGTTGATTTTGCAGAGATCGACCCGCAGGACCTTATGCAGCAAGGAGTGTAAGCGATGAGGGATTTTGTGGAGAAAATAGAGGAGAGTATTCCTTGGGTCTGGAGCAAGAAGTAGCATTGATACATTACGATGAATGGAAGGGTGAGTTTTTGGGAATGGAGGATGGTGAAGCGCTTGTCAATGAAATTGATCCGCAAGACGGCTGGTCAAGCAAATGTGTTACATTTGTTGTGGAGCTGGAGGATCTAAAATCAGATTCACGTGTTGGATATGTGCCATCAAAATGGTTGGGCAACAGGCTAGACCGAATGACCGTGGGAGGAAGAGAAGTCTATCGGAGTCAGCTGATTTGGAAGATGGCTCGCAAGCTACATCAATTTTAGTGTAAACTGAATCAAAATTGAATAATGTGGTGCCATGTGACTCAGTTTTGGATGTTGTGAAGCAAACTGCATCAATTGGAGAACAAGCTGAATCAGTTTTAGATGTACAAACGGAATCAGGGTGGATGTTGTGGAGGAAGCAGAAGAAAACAAAGAACCTGTGGTGTGCATGCGGCGGCCTAGTTCTAGTGACGCGAAAAAAACCAAGAGCATGAGGGTTTTGTGTGGTATGCCTACACAATCAAGTGGTAGGTAGAAGAGAAAATCGAGTGGAAGGTAAACTCTTGTGTGAGGCATGGAACTTGTGTCTTACTTTGTATTTTGAGCGGCGGAACTTGTGCCGAAATGACATCAAACTCGAGGGATAACATCTACTGCACCTACAATATCAATACGACCATGTTTTTCAATTTTTTGAATTTTTGAATTTTTTCTGAATTTTGGCAAAACTGCCCCATTTGCAGCACGATCATTTTTTTTACAGTCTCCAAATCATCTCAAACTCGAGGGGTAACACCTACTACACCTACATCGACCCGGCCAAGTTTTTCAATTTTTTGAATTTTTTATTTTTTCTAAAATTTGGCAAAACAATGGGCCACCGAGCCGATAAAGCCGGATGGGAGCATACACAAGAGGCCGACCTGTCCCGTCTTGGCCTGCTCAGTAAGTCTAGACAAGAGGTCGGCCCATCTTGGGCATGTTGGGCTGCTCTTCCTCTCGTCGGTTACTCCTAACATGTTCTTCGTTTGTTCTTGCCAAGTGTTGACTTTTTTCTTTTTTAATTCGTAATTAAATCTTCATATACGGATAGATCTCACGTTTCAATTCCAAATTTGATACTATTTTTTCTACGGTCTTATAAAAAACAATTCTATTATTTACTGTCGGTTTCAATCATGTTATCGGTATTAGAATTATAAACCACTTAGTAGGCATGAATGTATGTACAATGTTCATATCACATGGATAGACTAGTCCATTTTGAACACACTTCATTTTTCAGACTACCGAAAAAAAACAAAAATATAGGGTGGTTACATGTAACATGGAACAATCATATGCAAAACTACAGTTCCAAAAGCCTTGTAGTTTTTGAAATAAAAATCGCAAAAATATTCAAAAATTGAGTAAAAATTTGTTTTTTTACTGATCTTAATAAGAAGAGTTAGGTTGTGCAATCTGATGCAGGCATGTAACACATGTTCCTACACATGTAGTAAACTTTGTGGAATTTATTGAGCAATTTACCATGTGCAACTCAATTTAGTAGTGCCATTAAGCTAAACTTTCATGACACGTACATGATCTTAAAGTTTTTAAAAATAACCAAGATTTTACTTATGTTTGAAGATTATGTATTACGTATGCCAACCAATTTCCACTGCAAAATTCTCTATATTTTTTGACATAAAAATCACCAAGATATGAAAAAAAAACTGAAAGCATACTCTTCTCCGACGCTTGTGTAAGTCGGATACGAAATAAATAAATAGAAAGCGCATTTTAGTCGGGCCGTGAAACGAACGGCCCCAAACGGACGGATGAGCTTCGGGCGTTGCTGACGAGCGGGCCAGTGGCCCACATGCTGTGACCCACCGATACAACACGTGAGACAACGCGAGCCCCGAGACAATGCGAGCAGCACACATCCCTCTGCAGCAGGCATTCATGCCACGCACTGGGACGCGGATCACCTGACTTCAGGAGTTTTTACTGCAAGCTTGCAGTAAGCCCTATCCACCGTCCGTTGCATCGGGGTGCATCTGACGCTCGTCAAGTGTTCCTGCCTCGTGTGTCTTCTTCCCCATCTAGTTCGTGCGGCGCCATGGACCGAGGAGGCCGCCGCCTGCGCTGTCATGGTGTTCGAGAGAAGACGCATGAGGGCGAGGCTCGACTCTGGCAAGGCCCATGGTTTTCTGCACCTCCTCCCCCAACTCAGCTGTTAGCTCCTACTCCTCCTGCTTATAGTCCCGCGTGGTGATTCTTCTTTCTTCTCCTTCCGCACCAGTGCGTGGTGTGCTCTGTCCTGTACGTTCCGTGCTGCTATTGTGGCGGCGGCCCCGCAGGGCGTGTCGATGAGGCACCAGAGAAGCCGGCGTTGGGCGGCCGTGCAACGGTTCTTCTAGGCGTGCCGGCATGCCGCACCATGTTCAACGGCCCTAGCACTGTCCGTCGAGGTTCAGTTGCTCTGCGCGTGATGCACGACTTGATGACGAACCAAGCACGCACGAGCGTTGGAGCGGCGTCGGATGCACCTCCAACGTAACAGACGGTGGATGGCCGCTTACTGCAAGTTTGCAGTAAAACTCGTAATTCAGGTGATCCGCGTCCTCACGCACTGACCGCTCCTCTTCCTCTTTCTGTCGGCTCTGCTATAAACAATTCGCACTGGTGCCCTCCTCTTCTTCATCTCTTCTCCTCGCCTCTCCTCACGCCGTTGTTCTTCCCCTACTCCAGGCCCCCACCATGGACGGCTGGCAACCCTAGAGCAATGGCCCCTATGCACCACCCCGGTTCCTCCACCCGCCCCCGCACAGCTACCAGCCCCTGTCCCAACACCGTCCACGCAAGAGCTGCGGGACACGGTGAAGGCGTTAGCAGCTCCATTAGCGCCGGCGGCAGAGGAGGCGGCAAGGGTTCATGATCTGCTAGCCGCAGCCGACGCCAGAGTGGCTGGTACGTAGTATTTTTGCCATTTTAGCTTTTCTTTCCATTTCTCTCAGATTTCGACATTTGACCCTTGTTTTTGATTCCTGCTCTTGGTCAGGTTTGTCGGTCATGTTAAACTAGATTCACCAAGCCGCCGGCATCACCACAGAGGCGATGAACGCCCATAGCAACACCGTCGCCGCTCGTCTCCTCGACATTCCGACGCGTGCACGGGAACTCGCTATGCTCGGCATCCGCGAAGGCGCCACTACAGCCCTCGTGTGGCCCACCTGGACTCGGGCGAAAACTTCATCGGCCTTGGTCCGACTGCTACCGATGACCAACAGGACGAGGTCGCCGACATGTGGTGGGAGTATCAGCCCACTGCGACTGCCATCGCCTCCGAGGTTAACTTAGACAACGTTGTCCTTCGTCTTTTCGATGGCGAGTACAGTCCACTGTTAGGCCCCGAGTACTCCAGGCCAATGTAGGTCATCAAGACCAAATTTTGTAACCAAATCTCATTCATCTATATATATATAATATATTAATCTCAACTATTTTCATCAAGTTCAAAAACCGATTTCATAATCTTCCTACATTCGATCAAATTTGTGCGATCAAATTCGTGCAGACCAAAACATGGGCCGCAAGGGTGCAAACGGATTGAATATGGTTCGAATCGGGCCTATATTGTATTTGTATCGAATATGAATATTATTCGCATCACATACAAATATTATTCGCATGTGAATACGAATCGAATGTTTCACGAATACGAATACGAATCGAGTAACTCACTAATTTGGACGGATACAAATACATCTATTTCCCTAAGATTGTTATCTACACTTCTTCATATTAAAATTACCATTAGTCGTATAGTTTGATATATTGTACCTTAAGAGTCACCAAATCATATGAAATTTGAACATATTTTTTAATACTTTATGAATAATATAAAGATATAATATCGTATATGAATTCGAATACGGATAGATATAGATAGCTCCCATATTCGCCACTTTCCACCCCAAGCCCGCACTATTAAGAATATTCGGCACACTCTTAACAATAACTATGGACCACACTCTAATGAATAACACTTGGGCCTCGGGTCAGAGCAACCGAGGCGAGTGGATAACAATGGGTTGCGTTAGGTTGGATAACAATGGGTCACGCTCGTATGGATAACTATGGGCTGCGCTAGGATGGAAAACTATGGGCCACGCTCGTATGGATAACAATAGGCCACACTCTTTCACTGACAGGTTGGCAGGGAGGCGGGATGACATGTCAGCCCCCATCATCTGAATGACAGATGGGGTTACCAAGTGGAGTAAATCACGAAATTTGCGAAAAAAAATCTGTAACATGAAACGAAATTCATCATATATTTCCATTCAAACAACATCAAAAAGGCTACTAACCCGAACGGCATACAAACACCAAAAAAAATTACAAGAATGCAAACGTAAAATGCTCCTCCCATCAGGTTTGACTGCTTCTTCAATTCTACTATGTGCCTTAACTGCTTGTTCAAATTTTGCAACTCCCTAATAACCGAAACATCCTGGGATATGTTTGAGATCTCCTCCACAGCAGACGAGATGGGAGCCTGGATGTGTTCGATTGGGGGGGGGGGGACCCGATACCTTCCCATCCTTCCCCACCCATGGCTTGCTCTCGCATTTCGCAAATTCCCGACCGACGTTGCCCCTCTACGAGCGTACACATGTCAAGCGCTTCAGTAGTTCCGGACGAGGGCACTCCGGGCTTCTAGTCAAAGGGACTTCTCCATAACGTGGCCATGCCTTCTCGGTGGCCTTATGGGATCCAGAAGTGGAGCTGGACATCACTCGCTGCAACGTACAGTTGTCGGAGATGAGGAAGAAGAAGGCACATGAGGAAGAATAGGGGAACGGAGGAGGCAACGATTATGTCGAGGAACAGGAGCAGAGGGCTGACTCTGCCTCTTAAAGCATGACATGGATAAGTAATGGGGTCCTAGTGTGAGGTGGCCTGATACGTTAACTGCTTAAGGGCTTAAAAGAGCCGTATCGGCCCATGGCTATTTGGGTCGTTCTAACCGTCCCATGTGAGCTATTCCATCCAATAATGTGGTTTTCCAGCTATTACAGGCGAAAGACGTCGCATGTGAGCTATTTGCCCGTTAGATCCTTAAACAATTTAAGAATAATCATTTTGAGCTTGAACTCTCAAAATGACCACGTGGATTCCTATATTATTTCTGAATGATCATCTAGGTCTACACCATCGCCAACCAACTAGGCCTACTCAACACAATGCCTCTGCTCAACTACTTTCCACACAAACCTCATCGGGCCTAGACGACAACACCAACTAGCATCAGGTCCGCGTCGTGTGTTGCGTCCTCGCCCTCCCATCTGACTTAGCTCTCCTCACCATGTCTCACCTTCCCACCCGCAGTGGGCAGAAAATGTTGCTCGTGCCCGCAGGCAATACATGCCCGTGGACAAGCCCACCGGCTCGCTAGAAGAGATGTTGGTAGTCTCATGTGCAAAGGGCACCAAACACGGAGGGTAGATCATCGTCATGAGCAATGAGTAACAGGTTCAGGCATAGGCGCGGGGAGGCAAGGCCACAATGGCCCTGATAGCACAATGTTCTCGCATAGGCTCGATGTTGCTCGTGTGAAGAGCAGTTCGGTAGTGTCACTATGAACATAGCTCACAAAATATAAATATAACAAAGATCTAGGGAGTTGTTGTGGACCAAGATGATCATCTGAAAGTAGTTTAGAGATCCAAGTGGTCATTTTAAAACTTTATGGACCAAAATGATCCTCTGTAAATAATTTAGGGATCTGAGGTGCATTTTACTCTAGTTATATATTGTATTTGTTGGTTGTGGACTGCATCTCTTCTCTTTTATATGTCCCGGCTCGTTGTCATTTTAGTGTATGTCTGTTTATTTGGTCCTAACGCATTTCATTCTAGTTCAATATATTCTTTTCAAATAGTGTACGTGTATAAATATTTCTTTGTTTCTTGAGTTTGGATGTTTTGTCCTAACTGTTTTCCACTTCAACGCTCATTTGGTGAAACAGGATGGATAACACCATACGGGTAAATATTCGGTGCAAACCACCTATTCAGTGAAACCGTGAAAACCCTCTCAAAAAATATACTTAAAAGTTTTAAAATTTTTTGAAACATGGTATACACGTACATGATACCATAGGGAACATGCACACAAAATTTCAAATCAAATTCAACATAATTTAAAAGATACAAAAATAACAAAACTGGAAGAAAATGACAAAAATTACTCCATGTGCATTTTTTTGTCCTTTTCACCCTACATGTTCCGGATTTGTTATTTTTGTATCTTTTAAAGTATATTGAATTTAGACTTGAACTTTTGTGTGCATACTTCCCATTGTATCATGTACATGTACACCAAGTTTCAAAATTTTTGAAACTATTTAAGTATGTTTTTTAAGAGGGTTTTCACGGTTTTACTGAATAGATGGTTTGCACCGAATATTTTCCCAACACCATACTCTGGTTATGTTAAAAGAAAATAAAAAAAATTATAAGAAAGAAACTGAAAACCAAAAAAAATAAACGAGACGACTATCTAGCCAATTACCATTGAGCGTGGACAACTTCTTGGGACTGGCCTCCACAACTATTAGAGTACCATCAAAATATATTGCACGACTTGAAAATTATGCACCAGCTCCCTGGGTAGAGGCAAAGTTAGCAAGATTGTACATTAGCCTGTTTAACATAGATTGAAGTAGATTAGGAGTCATCAGAACCGGGAGCAAAGGGGATAAACAGTCTCGTTGCCTAACTTCCTTATTTACATTGCAAAAACTTCGCCTCCAACTCTATTGATGTTCTTAGTTATTCATAATGTGGATGATCTTACCCGAAAAAAAAGAATTTGGATGATCCACATGAACCTCAAACTCTATTGTTTTTTCACTAAAAATTTCTGATGCCAAACATATTATATTTGTAAGACAGAGTAGACGAGAAAAGTAATCCAAGAAGTTACACAGGCAACTGAACTACCACGGGCTGTGATAGTGGCCGCCACCGTGGAACCATAGTACGCTCCTTAGTCGATGATGGCCCACTCAAAAGTGTAGGTCATGTGGATATAGATTGGAAGTCGGCGTGGTCCCTATTACAAATTAATGAGAAGAGCTACCAAGAGGACAAGAAACTTGGACAAAGAAAACAAACAAGATTGCCGCTGGATTATGCACTATTTATTTTACGTGCATTTCTCCCTTTCAACATGGTAGAACGTGTATGCTTATTATCCTTACCGCCAAGTAGGCCAAGGTAACATGCTGTCATGCTGAAAATAAAATAGAAAAATCAAAATTGAAACTTGTGTCAGGTGGGGTCCATTTGTTAGGTGTATTCCTCAAATAATTCACTCTGTTGGTCCGGCGCCCTTAACAAATTATTGTCTCGCTTTACTACCTCCAACTTTTCATTCCGAATTATTTAACCCGCTAACCCGATTTTGGTTGGCTGATTCGCGGACGACGAGCTGTATTGTCAGGAACAGCTCCACATCAACGAATCAGCCTACCAAAACCAGATTACGGAGTTAAGTAAACCAGAATGAATAGTTGGAGGTAGCAAAGTGACAACAATTTGTTGAGGGTGCCGGATGGATAAAGTGAATTGTTTGGGGGGACTAGAATGGATCTTATCCTAATGTTGTGCTTTTAATTAATTTGGTAGTCTGCTGCCGCAGTACTTACCGAAAAGGCAAAAAAGTATTATTGGAGAGGGAGAGACAAGCAGTCTTGGGGATGAGTGTTTCGTACTCTCATGGAGAATTGGAGATGCACTTAGATAACAGCTAACACAATTTTCAGCCCAGTGCCTTTTCTGTTTGAAAAAAGTTACTTGATGCCTGATAAAAAGATGTCCCACTATCATATGGTCTAAGAGAACGGACTGAGTCAACACAGTGTCTAACCTATGATGTGGCCAATCATCAGCAGTTTGAATGTTTCATCATGCTCAGAGGGATAAGATTCAACCACGTCATGCATAACAGGTTTTTATGTGGCTAAATCCAGCCA
The DNA here is from genome assembly GCA_031894775.1 of Chloris gayana. NCBI lineage: Eukaryota > Viridiplantae > Streptophyta > Magnoliopsida > Poales > Poaceae > Chloris > Chloris gayana. The sequence continues at coordinate 204,774 of JAUNZO010001481.1, read as the reverse complement.
TTCGTCCATCTTCATCAGATGGTTAAATCCATCTTCATCAGATGGTTAAGAGATGGGGTAGACACCTATCCATGAGTGCAAAGAATTCTACACCTAGGGTGTAATTGTAGAATTTAGTGTGTAAAGAATTTGGAGAAATTAGTGTGCACAGGATTTGTAAAATCTTTATGACCACATCTTTTGGGCCCTTAGAATCAAACACCTTCTCCTCTGGTGATAGAAATTGGCGGCTCATCGGAGAATTTAGTGTGTAAAAAAGTTGGAGGATTTAGTGTGCGAAGAATTTGTACAATTATATATATATATATATATATATATATATATATATATATATATATATATATATATAGGGGTAGACACCTATCCATGAGTACAAAGAATTCTACACCTAGGGTGTAATTGTAGAATTTAGTGTGTAAAGAATTTGGAGAAATTAGTGTGCACAGGATTTGTAAAATCTTTATGACCACATCTTTTGGGCCCTTAGAATCAAACACCTTCTCCTCTGGTGATAGAAATTGGCGGCTCATCGAAGAATTTAGTGTGTAAAAAAGTTGGAGGATTTAGTGTGCGAAGAATTTGTACAATTATATATATATATATATATATATATATATATATATATATATATATATATATATATATACCTTTGAAAATAAAATGAACTCGTCAATAATATGGCATACTTTTGGCTTATTCCTTCGGGTATCTTTTTCAGGCAACCATTGCAGGTTACACATCAAAAAGGAACAGGACAAGGTGTGAGAGAGTACTATAAAAAAAAAACATTTTGGTATCCCTCGTGTCACCTACCCCCTTGCTGTTTTTGTGCTTTTGTTATGAATGGAAAATTTTCTAGGAAGCATGATAAATGACAAATAAAGTAAAACTTCCTTCGCTTTCATGATTGTTGTATAAAGATTATTCCTTGCATTCTTTCATCGCCCTTGGGACGTGTTCATTGCATAGCAAAACCTAGTCTAAATTGTCGGGAAATGTTATATGACCTTAGAGAGCTTAACCTTTCTTGGAACCAAGTGAACTTCTCAAGTTTTTATTTCTAAATGCTCACAAAGGAAATTCTCTAAGTTAATAATCTTCTCAATCATGATTTTGTTCCTCCAAAAGCCCATTGAAGATCTTACTGAAAACCTATTGCATTTACTTCTTGTATTTTCATTGAACTTTGTCAAATTGTAGTGATCCTTGAGAGTTACTTTTATGTTTTATTGATCAAGTTCATGTGCATGCCCTATCCACTCCATATGCAAAAAATTCTACACTAGAAGTTAGCATCCTTCATTCCCATGATAAATTCATTGAATAAAGTGCTCCGCAATATTTGTTGATCTCTCTCCAAGAATCATTCCAAAAGAGATATAGGCTATATAGCTAAGAAAAAAATGAATGAATACAATGATAAAAAAGTATAAAGATATAGCCCATGCTCTCAATATAATTCAAATAGAAGAAAAAGATTATTGCAAAAGGAGTATACGACATCCATCACCCAAGTATCCATTCCATAGTTGTGCACACTGCTTGATGATAAGTCATTTCTTGTTTCCTCCTTGGTTTCAGTTTTTGACTTAGAGATATATGGGAATCAAATATGTGGTCTGAATATTTCCTACCTTAATTTGCCACAGGCCTTAGTGAGGATTGAAAACGACATTGGGCGATTTGAGGGAAACATTTGAGAATAATTTTTGATGAGCGTTATATTTATTGAAAAGAGCAAACAAATTGCAGTTTCTTGGGAAAACGAATGGTACAACTTCTCTTTGTTGTTCCATTTATCAACTTATTAGGATAAGGTACTTAGCCACCTAAAACCCTATGGGCATGAGTCATGGAGTAGTCTTTATTTATGCAAAGCATGACAAGATACACCTTAGTATTTGCCCATTCCTGTTCTTCTTTTTTTACTTTACTCGGGACGAGCAAAGTTCTATGCGTGGGGTGCATTGGTAGTCGTTATTTTCCAATTTTGACCACCAAATAACCTTAAAAATGCGAAACATACGCAAAGCCCCAGCGATTTTTTACTTAATGCTAAATAGTTCCACGAGTTTTGGTGAATTGTATTTATGCAGGTTAAACATGGCCAAAACAATGAGATAATAGAGAAATATTGGTTAGTCAGCTATGGACGCCGGCGGGCCTATGTATGGTAGCCAGAAACAGGCTACCCGGGTAGCCACCCAGGTAGTAACCTAGCCGGCCGGCAAGCTGAAGGCGTGTGATACACACACCTTTTGAGACTGCAAGCGTACAGGTCCAGTGTAGCTTTTTTCTTAGAGTATTCAAAGATTTATCATTCTGTGGAACTAGTGGGATGCTTATTTAGCTAATCAGTTTACTACTAATAGATGTGGCTGTCGAAAGAAAGATGGTTTAAAGAACTAATTATAACAGAAGAAGTAAGAGAGAGAAAAATATGGCTAAGTAAGAATTAAGATAGTCTTCCCACGGCCTAGGTTCACTTGCATGTAAGGATCGAATTTATTGAGTAAAAGAATCTATTGGCTGTTGTTTTTCAAATATACTGGGTAAGATTAGATCTAAACCATGTCACCTTACTAATTTCATTATTTTGTATGCTTTACTTGTTATAGATAATTTATTTCATGGATTAGATTAAGTCATATATAAATCGGCAGATTTACTTTTAAATATCTTTACTTACCGATTTATACACGTTTGTATGCCGATTTGCATGACTAGTCTTATTTTTTTCAAATCGGCATCGTTTCACGTCCATCTACCAAGACAAATCTGAATTTATCTTGCACGTCCTGTTTCAATTTGAATACATGCCGATCCAACAAATAACCAATAGCAGATACGCTTTATTTTCTGACTAAGGTAGACAAAGGCCGTTTGCTACGACTATGTCATGGCGGTGGCTAATAATTCAACCATCCAGCAATAGCACTATTACAATACTATCATCCAAACCATTGAGATCAACAATAAGCAAGTATTGCAATAGACCAAAATAGAGTAATAAATGTATTCAATGCACTATCACAAAGAAAATGGCAAGATCCCCATCAATCGAGGGAAGAACAGAGAATCACACTGTGATATGAGTAGGTTTTGCCATGAGAAACATCTTAGATTGGTCTATCCTACCTCCTGGTATAATTTGGGGTAAAACAGACAGTGAAGTCCGTTGTGCCGATCGACGCAAGAGGTGCACTAATCGGTGTGCGACGACTTTTGCCAGAACATCGCAAAATTCGCTAGGGACGAAGCACGCTATTCTCTAATCCTATTTCTGCCACCAAAAGTGCCGAAAACCAAAACCGTTCTGCGTGTAGAATAGGGGTGAAACCAGCCTTCCTGACGAGGACATGAATCGTTCAGATATAGCCAACCATTCTCCATTTGACATGCAAGATTTAATAAAATGAGCAAGAGCAAGACAATTAAATTTATCGGAATCGTTCAGATATAGCCAACCATTCTCCATTAGACATGCAAGATTTAATAAAAAGAGCAAGAGCAAGACAATTAAAATTATCGGTGAGCTCGTTTGTATTGTGTTCTATCTAATGAATTAATATTGTTAGGAATCATGGAGATGATAAAGAGATCATTGGAGATGTGCTTGTGACGCGTGCAGGGAAGAAAAGATGTCCAACTCAATCAGAGGCCCAATCCAACTCGATTTTGAGTCCGTTTTGGATTCCAGGACCAGTCTGCAATAATATAGTCGTCCAGGCCGCATACGGCGTCGGATTTGGACGTTCCACATATGCACGGACGGCTAAGAAGATTACCTTTCCAATGGAACTATTCCCATGCCAAAATTCATTCGGAGTCATCAGAAATCTGTGAAACAATTCGACATCTAGAATCTATCTCGATGTTGCGCCACCGTTTTTGGCCTTTGGGCCCTGTATCTTGTGTGAGCCCAATAGGGGGCACGTCCTAGGGTTAGAGACCACGCCTCCAGTAGTCCCGCCCAGGTTCTTATACCTCCTAGCCGCCATTAGGAACAATTGAGTTTTGTTTTGTTGATAGTTTAGCCATTTCTACTATCTTGTAGACGCGTGTGTCGGTTAGACCATTCGTTCTACTTGACTCGAGAACCCCACCTTTGTAATTGAGTTGGTTGTTTATTTTGTTCTTGCTTGTTCTTCGATTGCTCGTAGGAATTATCCTCGTGCTTTGGTTTATTGTGCTCCACAAGGTCGTAATTAACCGCTGAAATTGGTGTATCGGTCGCTATGGCGCATCCTTGTTGATTGTAGTCGGGCCTTAAATGTTTCTACAATCTAAATTGAAGTTATCTCTCTCATCGAAAGATCGGGAACAACCCATGTACTTATCACTTCCTGGGCCTTTTTGGGCCGTTTCGGACTCGTGCCGATCGGCGCAAGTCGGTGCCAATTAGCACGAGTGACTTGTCTTGTGGGTCCCATACCTCCTAGCTTCGAAGTCCAAATAGGGTCATCCATATATGTTTTGGAAAGCCCTCAACAAGATCTACAACTTTGTAAGTATAACATTTATCAATTGAATCCATCTTGAACTCCAAATCGTGTACAATGCATTGATCTTCCTAAATTGAGTTTTAATGTCGTCTTACCTATTTCTGCAATAAAGCACTCGAACGACAACATACATCAAAATGGGATTAAAGTTAGGTGCCAAGTGGCTCAAATAATCAATATATACCCTAAAATGATAGTTAAGTGCTAAACATATGATACACCAACACAAGGACGCCCGCCCAGACAAGGCACCCTAGCAATGCCTGGGGAAGCTCACAGCCCAGCACACTACCCGGCCAAGGTCGCTGCCCGTCCTAGCGTGCCAACTAGACATTAGCTTGGCTAGCCACCCGGTGAGTCAAATGAGGCAAAGTGACTGTTGGCCGACCAACAAGGCCACCCAACCAACTGGATGGAAGTGTCTCGGCCGGGCCCCGGGAAGGTTCCTAGGCCGCCCGGCCTAGCCGGTACTCACCGGGACCTGGTACTTCTCCGGTGAAGCCTCCAACCTGTAACGTCCCGCCACTCCGGGCCTGGCCCGCTTATCCTCGGTAGCTTAATAGGCCCTCAAGATTTCTCCACAGACCAACACTAGTCTTTTCTGCGCACTTTGTCTTCACTCATGCACACTCGGGAATCACTTCCCGATCGGTCACCCATCCCTAAATTGCTCCAGGCCAAGTAACCTTAGAGTTCTTTAGAGATAAGCTTCCGGAAAAGAAGTTGCAACTTGTTGACATCAGTATTCTATCAATCATATTAAGTCCCGGGCCAGGATGTTACACAACCCGTCTCCAACACGAGGATCACCTCTATCCCCGGTGGAACCATAAGGAAAGTACACTAATGACCATGATCAAAGTCAGCCCAACGCTTCCTCAAGGCCCACCTGATCCAAACCCTAAAAGCATGAAGAACCGCCTTGGACGACTCAATCAACTACTACCAAAATGCACACTAGCAGGAGATACCATTTTGACAACAATTATGGTCTCTTGAGGCATCTGCCGCTAAGATGCGATCCAAGGCAACGTCCATGACTACGATCACAAAATAGTTGCGGACACAAACGACTTGTACCTAATGTGTGACCGGCCTGCCACTCACTTTGTAAGCCTAGTAGCAGACCCTGTCAGGCCACGATTATGGCCTAAAGGCCAATTAGCTATGGGCCGGACAGAATGGCCCGATGCTAAGAACCGCCCCCTCCTAAAAATAGGAGGCTGGTGCTGCGCGGTAGTGCCACTCCTCCCCACGTGCCTAGGGTTAGGGGTGGTGCTGCCTCCTCCTCCTCTTCCTCCTCCTCCTCCTTTGTTTAGTCTTCCTACTCCGGTGATGGCGAGGAGCCGCTGTCATTAGGGTCGCACTTGGAGCGACCGGCGGTCTTAGGGCTGATGGGACCTAATCTTGGCGAACGCATCACCTCGCCGCCCCACTCCTCCATCTCCTGCACCGGCACGCCGGTTCGCCCTTCCTCCTCCTCCTCCTCCTCCGCGATCTGGCGGCGGAAGTGCCTACTTGGGCGATGGCGGCTCCGCGGTGCTGGTGGCGATGGTGGAGGTCTTCTTCACGCCGGCCCCCTTTTTCCGTGGCGGCTCGATGAGGGAGGCCTTCCTTGCGTCCGCACCTCCTCCTCCTGCGCTGGCAAAGACGGTGTGACGTGGCACAATTGGGGTGCGCGACAGCGGATGGGCGGGTGAGCGTCGGGGTGATGGCGTCTAGGGCGGGTCTTAGCCGGTGCTAGGACCCACCCTTCTTTTGTTATTAGGATAAGGGCTTCAGCGGCTTGTAAACCGCCACTGGTGCCCATTTTAATATAAGTACTAACTAGGGCAGTTGTAGTCACACAATCGCGACTAAGGTTGTAATCAACTAGTGACAGAGGCGCAGTGGCGATTTAGGTGTCTGTCATTACGGCCCCTTTTAGCCCGCCGCTATAGAGCAGAGTTCCAGTAGTGATCCTGAGTGTTGGGACCTTGGTCGGTTGATCGGAGGGATGGGTGCAACACTTGGCAGGTCCCCCCATCCCACTCGGGCTCTACGCTGCTTTTTTATTGTTACTACTAGCGCTCACGGCCAGTAAAGTTGTCCAATCAAAAATACTTGGAACATTCGTCCTTAGGAGAAAGAAAGGTGATACTTGAAGAATAATTGATTGGTCAGATGTCGTGGGTTATAAGTTCTGCGACCGGAGCATTAGCAGCTTGGTCAGCATACATGAGTACCATACCATCCAAAAAACAACTAACCTGTTACAATGGGAATGTAACATATTTTTATCATCACATTCCAATCCGTCCAATGGACCCATGACCTCTAGCTGCTTTTCCTGTGGGTTTAGTGTAGTGGCAGCTAGACGTATGTTCCAATATTGCAACGTTGATATTTCTTATCAAGCTGGAAAAATAATTACAAAGCAATTAAATCACTCGCATCGACCGATAATAGTATTAAATCAGTCGGCATCAATCAATGAAGTGGGACACATGTATAGATACACAGATAGCCCCTGGATTGATTGTTTAATGCGAAAACTTAAAGAATCCAGGTATTACAAAGATGAATAAAGTAATAAAAAAGTACTTATAAAAAAGCATAACTATATTCACCAAAGAACCTACGACCGTCTGCTTTAAAAAACTGAAATAAATGTCCAAGGTTAAAGGACTTGAGCCCGAAATTACGAGAAAAGATCCAAGAAAGTATATAAGAACTTAGCCTTTATTTTTGGCAAGTCGGTGACTAGTGTTCAAGCCCCCGAGCATGAAATCGCGTGATCGTCTAACTAACCAAACTGATATTGAAGCCCCTGAGTATATAAGCCGACTGGTCTAACATGTTGTCGAGTGGCTAGTCTCTCTGAGTTGCAGCAGCTTCACCAAGTCGTGAAAAGATCTTGCCGTTGTTGTCATTTCAACGGACCGTGACTTGGTGTTGAACTCACTGACTACAACTTGGAGTCAAATTCACCGACTGCAAGAGTGACTTGCTGTCGAATTTACCCATTGCAACCTAGAGTCAAATTTGCCAACTGCAACTTGGACTGAAACTCATCATCAGGAACTCGACCGACCAGATCTGGAGATCGCGCCATGAAAATTGGTTATGGTCAGATCGGATGTATCTTTTATTTGAAGAATGCGACCATCGAACTCAACTAGTTAACATTCATGTTGCCCCTTCCTGTCGCGCCAACTGTCAAAGAATTATTCATCGAGTCATCATAGGTTAGGTGTGCTATGCACGAGAACAAGAGGCGATAGTAACACTGGGTGACTGATTTAGATGGGTTCAGGTCACGCAAAGGATGATAACCCTACGTCCTTTGTTCTGTGCTATTGTATTATTATGGTTAATCAGGTCTATCATGTCTAGATATCTAGACCTATTGTGGGATGGTCCGCCTTATATATCGGGGGGTAAATGGCATGAGTCTTAGTCGGTCTACTACACATATAGGAAAATCTATATCTAACTTTTCTTGTCCGTCGAGGACCCTGGGTACCTATTATCAACACAACCTAATGGTAGTTGAGTAGGCGAACCACCTAATCGTCTGTTTGGATTTAACTCACGCTCCTAATCTGTACTCACACTTTTCCTGCAATGATGGTCTACTAGTTGATTCCTCTAATCGAGTAGCAATTATTGGAGAGGATGATCTAATTATTTGTTTTCTTTTTTCGTTTATTGTTTTCTTAGGTATATTGGAGATGTGGTTGCATGTTTTGATGTCTTGGCTACATGTACTTCACACAACATTGGCCTCACCACTTTGTAATAACTACGGTCCCGATGAATCCTCATTAGAGGACATCTGACACCAAATAATTGGATTATCTAAAAAGGTGTCTTGCAAGGGAGGGATAAAATTTCTTGATCTTCTCACATCACAAGATGAACCCAACTGAGCCAACAAATAAACTTCTAGAAAAAAATCAGGACAAGTTAACACTACAATATTTTTTCGTTTATTGTTTTCTTAGGTATATTGGAGATGTGGTTGCATGTTTTGATGTCTTGGCTACAGGTACTTCACACAACATTGGACTCACCTCTTTGTAATAACTACAGTCCGATGAATCCTCATTAGATGACATCTGACATCAAATAATTGGATTATCTAAAAAGTTGTCTTGCAAGAGAGGGATAAAATTTCTTGATCTTCTCACATCACAAGATGGACCCAACTGAGCCAATAAATAAACTTATACAAAAGAATCACCACAAGTTAACACGATAAGACTAACACACTGTAGCGGTGGGACAAAACCCACTATAGCAGTGGGTGTGGTGAACTGCCGCTACGACTGCGAGGCTAAAAAGAAGCTTCTGTAGCGGCGGGTATCAGCTTTCTAAAACAACCCGCTGCTATGAACAAAATATAAACATAAAAAAGGCCCAAGCTGGTGGATCCACCACTCACAGGCTGCCAGAGAGAATGAGGCGGCGGGTCCACCCCAGGCGTGGCTAGGAGAGAGGGAGGTGGCGGATCTGCCTCCCAGGCGCTGTCGGGAGAGAGGAAGGCGGCGAATCCACCACCCATGTTCTTCTAGGAGTGGGGGAGGCGGCGGATCCGCCAGCCGAGCCACCACGCGCGCCACCTGTCATGGATTTGCCTAATGCACTGTCCACGCAGCCAGTCACCCGCCCGCCCTGCCTACCTACCCGCCTCCTCTGCTCGATGCACGCTCCGCTCGTTGAGGTAGCCCACCAATCAGGAGAGAGGGGCACTCGTCGAGTGCCCACCACGTGCGCAGGAAGTGGGAGGGGAGGAGCAAGGAGGAGCGGTGGCGTGTGGAGTTGGGAGTCAGGGTTAGGTGTTGGATGGGAGGAGAGGAGGCATCTTTTATAGTCGAGGTGTGGTAGTGGGATGAAAAAGAAACGGAAATGGGCCTGATCTTTGGTGATTTCAAACATGGACTGTCGCTACAAATCAGAGGTTATTTGTAATGACAGTCCAAAAAGTAGTCCACCGCTACTAATGTGTTTTTAGCAGCGATTTGAGTCAGAATAGTTGTGTTGATCACTCTAGTGGTGGATGATATATTTTCTATGGCTATTGCATTTTCATTCCTGCAGCTATAGTAGATGATTATTGTAGTGCAATACAAATATGGAAAAGCTTCTTTTTTCTCTTATTTACACCCATATTTTCCCCTTCCTCTTTCCTCTCTAGATTTTAATGTTTTGGGGGCTTTGGTAATATTTGTAAGCTTCATAACCATTAGAGTCATCAAAGGAATGAATGTTTTTGTGATTAGATAACAATAATGAAATGTGCTCTGATGTCACTACGGGAATCCTGTGCTTGCCAAGTGCCTGAGCCCAAAAACACTCGGCACAGCTCACGGTAGAAGAAATATCAGCAAAAAAGAAAAAAATCTCTTTGTAGTGTTTTTATTGGCAATAAATAGGAAATTAATGGCGCTCACGACAACTGTGTGGAGTGCCAAACGTCTGGCACTCGGCAAAGAGTAAAGGGTTTGCCGAGTGCTCTCCCCTAGCACTCAGGAAAACAATCAGGGTTTTGCTGAGTGCCCTCCCTAGCACGCGGTGGGTAGCAAGCTTGGAGCTGAGCTTCATGTTGTCGCAACCGTGGATGGCCAGAGCCATGGAGGCTGAGCACGGGCCTGCAGTGGGGAGGTTCTTGTTTGCGTACTGTTTGCTGAGGATCTTGGCATGGGTTGGCGGCGGGAAGGTTCTTGACAGCTGGCACTCCGCAATGACTAACTGTTTGTCGAGTGTTGTGCCAATGCACTCGCCAAACATTAAATGTGTGGCTTCCAAAAAATTAAAATTATCAAAAGAATTTGAAAATACCAAAATTTATCATGCCAAGATTTAAATTATTTATTGCCTATACGAAAAGATTTGAGTCAAATTCAAATGCAACCTTCATATTGACGCCCAATCTTAACTCATTCTCAACTTTGTTCTTCTTTTGAGATTCTCCATTTTTTAAGCAATGTACGTAACAACTTGTGCAAAATCTTATCTACTTTTTATCACAACCTCTATGTATGATACCATGATTTCACGACAATTCTCATAATTTCAGACTTCATTTGCTTGTTATTAAATTTTAAAATAATTGAACGAGACCTTTGTGGTCATATTCATGAAAAAGTTGCACGAAATTTCCTTTCATATCCTTGATATTGCCTCACATTGAAGTCTCTAACATGAATATTGTTCGAATTTCTTGCAGTTCAAATTGGACTTACCATGAAAAAAATAAAAGAAATAAATTAAATAGATATAGCAAACAAATAAAAATATACCAAGTTTCAACAGGAATTACCAAGAACTGTTTGTGGGCTGCAGAAAGAAAAATGTGGGTCAAATGAGGGGAACCTTTCTGCCAAGTGCCCTTGGATATCACTCGGCAAAGAGCTAAATTTACCGAGTGAGCTGGAAAACACTCGGTAAGCTAAATTTATCGAGTGAGCTGGAAAACACTCAGCGAATTTACCTCTTTGACACTCAGCAAAAACATAACTGTGCGTCGGGCAGCCGCTAGGTAAGGCGGTGTTGAGTGTCTTTAGCCAGTTACTCGGCAAACAAGCCATATTACTGAGTGCCTCGTCTTTGCAAATGACATGCTTTGTGTTGCGTGCCACTTTTGTCGAGTGCCAAGTTGGTTGAACTCTGCAATCGGGCTTGTTGCCAAGTGCCTGACTTTGCACTCGGCAAAGATTGCGGCACTCGGGAACAACCCTGTTTCTGGTAGTGTCTACCCTAGTGTTGTTTTTGTAGGCTTTACTGTGTCAGCCAAATATAATTATGAAGAAGATGATGTGTAATATTCTGCGTCCGAACTTCTTCCGCTCGTCGGTTCCGTCTGCCAGCCATCCTGCTCTGATCGGGCGAAGATGGGAGGAAAAATGTCTCGCCTAGCCGCCGCCACCGCATCCCCGTCCTGCTCCACCGATCTCACCCAATCTAACCATGTTCTTCCCTAATTTCCCCACGAAATGGATCCGCGCTGCCTCGATCTCTCCCATGGCATGCGGTTTCAGGAGGAAGTGTGGCGGAAGTTCAGATCCCCGGTGGTTTTCTCGGAGGGATGAGGGGTTTCTCAACCCTTCTTCATGGTGATCTCTGTGGGCCGTTGCAAGCTCCGGCTCTGCGTTGATTCAATTCAACAAATCCTGCAATCCATCCTAGGAGATATGTTCCACCAGCCTTTAAGTCTCCAAGCTTTTCAACAATGGGAAGAAGTAAATCAACTATTACAAGAGCTGCAACTTACAGAGGGGAAAGATGAATGGAAGCACATGAAGCAACTAGGCAAATACTCAGCGTCCAGGGTGTACAAACAAATTTTAGGACATATGCCAGTACACCCAGCATTTAAATGGCTTTGGAGATCTTCCTGTCAACCAAAACATAAAGTATTCTGCTGGTTGCTGCTCCAAAATAGATTAAACACCAGAGCCTGGCTACGGAGGAAACAACATGGCTCTGGATTCTTATACATGTGACTTATGCATTTTACAAAAGGATGAAACTTTGAGACACTTATTCATCAAATGCAACTTTGCACAAGCTTGCTGGAGAAGTATTGGAATCATGACACCCAGGTGGCTTAATGCACAGCAAGCAGTTACATGGCTTAAAAAGAAGTTGAAAGTTCCATTCTTTATGGACATCATAATCTTAATGTGTTGGAGCATATGGAAGGAAAGGAATAATTGGATTTTCAATCATATTGACCCATCGGTGGAAAATTGCAAAAGGAAATTTCTTAAAGAAATGGCAATGGTTGTCCATAGAGCCAAGCATAGAAACGTAGAACATATCCAACAATGGATACAACAACACTCTTAGTGTTTTTCTTTGTAACCTCTTGTTTTCTTTTTAGTTTGTTTTCCCTTTGTATTACACTACATTCAAGCAATAAAGCACTGTAGGAGCGCTTGCTCCTCCAGTTTCTTCAAAGAAAAAAAAGATGATGTGTCTCGTGGTTAACCAAAGTCTAAAGGAGACAAAGCTCATTGTGTAGGTCGCCGTCGAGTGGATCAAGCTTATGGATTGCTAGGACCAACTACGTCTAGGCACTTGACTATAATAGATAGGCTTGAGTCCATAGGAATAACCGGACTATGAAGAGGGTATGAGTCATATTCTTTTTGATGGAAAGTATGAGTCATATTCTTAGGTCACCCTGGTAGAGAAGGGTATCGATGCTATATGAGGCTCTTGACCACTATGAAGTAGAGGAGACACCATAAAGGTTGAATTCGAGAACAAGGTAAGATTGAAGACAAGAAGTTCCATCTTCAGCAAGAAGTCATCATAAAATGATGTGGTCAACGTATTATATGCATGATGACTTAGCTTGAATGGAGGAATTCAAGAACAATAAAGTCAGCAATCAGCAGTAGGAAGTCATAATATGATCCGGCGGGATCATCATCTGATACGGTGATAGGTTCTCAGAGGAGCTCAAAGAAGGATTAAGTTTTGAGTCAGGAAGTAAGGGGTCACCGTAAGGTCCTATGGTGCCACTGTAAGATACGGTGTAAAGAGAGGAGTCTGGAAGGGACATGCTATAGACTTGATTTCTGCACAAAACAGGGAGAGGTTATCGTAGAAAACTACCATAAGATATGGTGACGACCATGATGGTGGACCCAGCCAGCTGGAGAGACTTTGGTGGAAGAATGAAGGAGGTCGCAATTATATATGTGGGGATCGTTGTAATATACAGTGAGGACCCAATGTTCTCTGTAGAGGAATAAGTTACAGACCAGACCTCTCGACTGGACAAAGGGCGGTCACTGTAAGATGCAGGAAGGCCTTCGTAAGATGCGGTAAGGACTATTATGAACCCAGCCAGCTGCAGAGTTTATGGTGGGAGATCAGGATGTCACCACAAGATACGATGAGGATCGCCTTAAGATATGGTGTAGATCATCCCAAACAGAACTTGGATGATTCCTGGGCGCCATTCTAATTACGATATGCTCCTAGACTCCGAGGCAGACTTTGACTCGACTTGTATTGGACCTTGAATTTCTCTTGGACGCCCTTGATGATCTGGTTCACCTCCTGGTCTTCCTTCATAGCACCCTTGATCCTTTCCAGTGTTCCTAAGCATGACTAATAAATCATTAGGTGATATTTTCATGAGTGACATATAAACACATGGTTAAGAACAAGCTCACCTCCACATTCAAAGGTCAAGCACGGGCTCGAGATATTGGATCTATAACTCCGCTCATGTAATGTGTGCATCCGAAGAAACGATATCCTCATCATCCTTGGAGGCATCGTCTTTGAGGATTTTCACACTCTTCCTTCATTGGCTCCATATGTTGTTAGGCAATCTTGATGTTTTTTATTCTTGCAGGTTTAGTTCGTCTTAGGTCTCTTTAATGGGTGGTTGTGCGGTGGATTATTTTTCTGTTTCAATTTTTTTCGATAATGGAAACTTCCAGTTTCCAGCCTCTGTTTTTCAACATACAACCAGTTTGTTTTTTGTTTTTATTACAATAAGTCGTCTAGCTACTGATTCAAAAGGAAAACTAAGGAGGTTTTATTTAACTTCCATCCAAAGCTTACAAAGAGTTTAAGAGCAACGACTTCCAGCATCGCGGTCACGGCTCGGATGTCAGCTTGTACCTCCTCACGCTACAGTAATGCCCAGAACCGCAGCCAATACGCTCCTCTGTTTCAATGTCTGGTTTATTTATCTCTGACATGGTCTCGTAACTCTACACTTTCAGGATTCTCCCAAAGTTGTGTCCATGTAATTCTCTAGTTTGTAATGAAATACATGCTCAATATATTATTAATAAAAACACGCACAGAAAGCAAAAAAGGTGTGCCTGGTCAAGGCAAAAAGCGAACAACCTCGTCAAGGGAACAGAACAAGAGCCCGTGCCTGGCCATTAACAGTATTGTTCATGCTAATCTTGTCTTCTCGCTTGTTTGATAGCTGCTGATTTCTACTTTTGTGTGCATGCTAATTGTTAAGCTCTGCCAGCATGGACTGTTAGTAGCTTGAACAGAACAAATTAAAGTTAAAGCTTCTGCCCGTTTAGCTCTCGCGTGCCTTCTTAATTAAATACATGTTCAGCACATTATTAAAAGAAAGCATGAAAGCGTGCCAGGTCAAGGCAAAAAGCGAACAACGTCGCTAAGCGAACAGAACATGAGCATGTGTGCCGGCCATTAACAGTATTCATGCTAATCTTGTCGTCACTCTCGTTTGATAGTTGCTGATTTCTAGTTTTGTGTGCATGCTAATTGCTAAGCTTTGCCGGCATAGAATGTTAGGGGCTCGAGCAGAATAAAGGTAAAGGTGCCATCTCTGCTAGCTCTCGCGTGCCCTCGTGGTTGCACGTGCTCCACCATGCATGGAATGTAGGGGTGAGATTGACGTGTGCTTGGATAGAATCGCACCAGTATAAATGTACTACTGTAGTACGAGCTAGAGTAGCAACGAACAACATCTTTAGTGAAGATACCAAGCTGACTTACCTTTGAAGTTCAAGTGCGCACAGCAATGCCGGCAGCAGGTATGAGCTGATCCAAGTGAATATATGCTTAATAATGTTAATTCAATTTACCATTCGTTGGTCCACAGGACCAAATAATTAGCGTACGGTTACCTAATTAGCACAAAAAAACTGTCGGTTGTGCCAATAAATATGTGATAGACTTTCTTGCTTGAATTATTCGCGATGACAAATCTCATTTCTTGACTTGTAATTGAAATTATGTTGTTGACTTTATTGGTTAAAAGCAAGATCTGCGGAGCTGGATCTTGTGAAGGAAAATTGAATGTGGAACAAAGTTGATATATTTCACAAGATCCAGTCAGAAGCATAAAACATGAATCTATGTTTGTGATCCGCAAAAAGGAAGTCAAATACAAATTTGAAAATTTTGACGGTACATCACAATTTTGATCATAAACTTGTGTACATCAGTCATATCTTTCTTGTCAAAATGTCATAAATTTTTGGATGTTCAAAATGCCCAAAGAATCTAGGGCAAATTCTTTATTTGGCACAAAAAATTATACTATTCCCTTATTTGCCATCGAAATTTTCCAATTCCCTTATTTTCCATTGAATTCAAATTTTAATCCCTTATCTATCACTCCAGTAACTTTGAATGATAGAAAAATTTGCTTCTGTAGCTATAATGTTTGTACTATAGTAGCAAAATATATTCATCTCAGTGTGTAATTTATGTAAAAAAATCAATTTTTTGGATGAAAAATTAAAGGTAATTTTGAGGAAATATAATATTCATCCAAAAATTTGAAACTTTTTTGACATAAAGTATACAGTACGATGGACCTATTTTGCTACTGTAGCATGAACATTGTAGCAACGGGAGTAAAATTTTCTATAACTAAAGTTACAAGAGTGGTAGATAAGGGACACAAATTACAATTCGCTGGCAAATAATGGAACATTATAATTTTTAGAGGAAAATAACGAATTTACCCAAGAATCTATATAGAAAACATAAAGTTTACTCTTCTACAATATTCGGGTTTGTATCATACATTTCTTGTGCGGGTTTCTGTGGTCCGGTCAGGAAGTGTTCTGTACCTACCAAAACGTGAGGGCGGCGCGGGGGGGGGGGGGCATCCTCTTCAGTTCCGTTAGTTTGGTGAAATCATTATAAATCTCCGTCAGTACAACCTGGCTAGTGGGGGGCAAATGTACACTAAGTTCAATTAGCAAAGGGTTAATTGCAAAAACCACTCCATATGTAATTTTGAGTTTGAAATTATCACCCATAAATCTTTTTGTTTTAATACCCCACCAACCCAAAAGATTTGTTGTAAAAAAGTAAAATGCATGATTGACCACTATATTTGTTGGCTTGTTTCAATTTAGCCATCATACTTAGAAAAGTGTAAATCGTGGCCATCAAGGTTGCTCAACTGAGTTGATACGGTCATTAGCTTTTTAGCAACACGTATTCGGGTGACATAACATGTATACTTATAAATTGGTCTCTCTCATTTAATTTATTTAAGAGTAAAGTCCATGGTCGGTCCTTAATTTATTTGGTTGTGTCATTTACATCCTCATACTTCTAAATTGCACTCTAACTCCCTAAATTTAGGCTCGGGTGTCATATAGGTACCTATACTCTCTAGATGCAAATATCACTCCCTCAAACTTAGGCTCCAATTACATTTAAGTCATATACACTTAAAAATGCACGGTCATCTTAATTAAAGTAGTGGCTAAGTGAAGTGGCTGCCGTTTAGACAACTTGTTCTTTTTAAAGTTACAAGAAGTTATATTTGTGCTCGGACATGGTGCAATTACTCGTATAAAATTAGTCGGAATTGTTTCATGAATTAGCAGGTTTGAGGTATGCTAAGCAATTAGAGCTCAAGTGGGCTATAAGGAAAATGGGTTAAATATTAGGAGCCATGTAATGCATCTTCTATAAACTAATTAATAATGATTAGAGAATTATGAGACAATGGGATAAATGAAAAAAAAATCACAACAGGATGTCTACGTTGATTTTTTTTTCAAGAGTGCATTTTGTCCATGTTAGAGCATGAGTCAATAGCCAAACATATGCCACATCGCTCACATATGTATTCCTAGGGAGCTAATGACCGTATCAACGCAGTTGAGCAACCTTGATGGCCACAATTTACACTTTTCTAAGTATGATGGCCAAATTGAAACAAGCCAACAAGTACAGTTGTCATTCATGCAATTTACTCTTGTAAAAACCACCCTAGTCAGCACATGCTTATTCAATTTCATGTGTTATTACAAGTACAATTCCAACAGAAAAATTAAAATTAACTAAGTTTGAGATTAGTTAAGTTTTCAAGAGTCCTTATTTCGAAATTTGTTTATATTAGTTCTATTTCATCTTATTTTCCAAAAAAAAGGAAAACTTCCGGATATCAAACTCTAAGAAACATAATCTAAAAATATGTAATTTTCTTCCTTTTTTGCATATTCCCTAAAATATATGAAGATTGTACTTTTAAATTCTTTGTTGGATTGATAAGCACCCCATTAGCTACTTCAAATGAAAACGAGTTAAATCAATTAATCATGTGTAAACTAGGGTGATTTTTGCAACTAAATCATGTGGGTGGGTGGCTATTTGCTACAAAATGATTTATGGATGGAAATCTCAAACTTCAAACAATTATCCCTTTAACAAATGATAAATATGGTGCACTATGGGTCTTGCGCACATAAGCGCTAAACATACTTGTACGCCCGATCCACACCCTCCTACTAAATCTCAAGTGAGCAATTTTAGATATATTATTATATGGGAATTGATGTAGAGTCAACACTACGGAAAACAGGGGTTTGCCGAGTGTCGGATGCACTCGGCAAAACCCCAGAAATACTCGGCAAATTCTTTGCTGAGTGCCACACTCGGCAAAGGGCCGCCGGCATAGGTCTGATCGGCAAAGGGCCATTTGCCGAGTGCTATATGTCGGGCACTCGGCAAAGTGTTTGCCGAGTGCCCGACACTCGGCAAAGGAGCAGTTGTGTGCCGAGTGCCAGGTGGCAGGGCACTCGGCACACATCAATACTTTGACGAGTGCCCTGCCACCTAGCACTCGGCAAACAACTGTTCAGAGTTTTTTTTTGTTAAAAATCGACAAAAATCACAGTTTTTTCATGAAAATTCATATATTGACAAATTCACATATCTACCACATATTGACACAAAAAAGCACCACATATTGACATATATCCAACACATATTGGTCAAGTACACAAATCCACAACTTGTCCATATATTGGTCAAGCAAAACCACAAGTTCACATTCTTTACACCCCCCCCCCCTGCCTCCACCCCTCTTTCGATCGGTCTCGGCCATCTCCGGCTCCTCGTCTCGAGTGTACAACGACTTCAGCGTTTTCTTCCAACAGCCCGGCATCCTTGTCCAATCACTTGCAGTAAAAATAAGAAAATCACAATAGTAAGACACTGAAACAGCACATTGTAATATTATTTAACCATCACACTTCTACCAAACCACAGATATCTTTGCAAAGGCAGGGTAATAGATTCTGACCTTCAAAACATATAATATCTAGCTACAAGACATACTGGCACTATATGGGCTATTATGTTTACAACGCTACATGTCCACATTCAACTCTCTCACAACTGACAGCTTCGGTAAAATGACAGGACAGTAAGTTCAAATTGAAATTTTTACAGCCATCAATTGTGTTCTAAATATCATCAGTTGACATACTAAAACCTATTGCTCGGTCAGATATAAATTTCAGAACCAAACTTTATCCATCAGAAAGAAGCCTTATAAAATTTCAGATAGAAGTTCAGTTCAACAGAAGAATCAACAAATAAGTTCAGTTTCATAGTGCAATGTAGATGAACAAGGTGTTGCTTATAGCATGATGGATGTGCACAGACTATTGGTTTATTTAAACTAAGCAACAACTCTAATGGCTTATTGACAGGCTAATGTATTCTATCAGTCAACTGATTTCATATGAATTGACAGTTGACAGATTCAAATAGAAGGGCTAATTAAATTTCTATTATCAGTTTTGGATCGTCACAAGTAGGTTGTACCCTCCACTAGTTTTGATTTAGGTTCATCTGCAGGCAAAACATATTACTGCTAGTTTCAATCACTATTCTCGGAATGATTGAATGGCTTAAACTGAAAAACTAACACTAGCAACTAGAATAAAACTCATCCTAGAATGGCTGTCATAGTATGGCATTTAATCGAACAGGTAGGGGGCGAGCACAAATTTGTCCTAAATATTGATGCACGATGAAACTGTAAAGATGAGGGGCTCACCAGAATGCGACAATGATGGCCTAGAACACAGCAGAAATCGACGACATCGTCTAGCGATTTCTACACTTCTACCTTTTCAACACCCCGAGCTGCAACCAGGAGATCTGAAAGGAGATGAGGTCGAATCTCTAGATGGAGGACGGGCATAAAACGAATGGAGAACGCAGGTGATCCACCATCGCACCGAAGCAGCCCGGTCCTCAGGTTGTCGCCGGAGTGGCCAGGGCACGGAGGAGGTGACTGGGGGCGCAGCACAGGAGGGCACGGGGCGTGGTCGCCGTGAGCGGGCGGCGCAGGCGAATGGGCTGGCGGCGCTCGTCCTCGCAGGCGGCGCAACCACGCAGGAAGGCACAACCACGCAAGCGGGTGGGCTTGATCTCGCAGGAGGAACAGTTAAGCGTGCAGGCAGTGGGCGGCGTGGAGGAGTGGAGCGGCGGTGATGGGCGGTGTGGAGTAGAGGCGGCGCGGTGGGCGGCGTGGATGAGTAGAGAGAGTGAGCAGCAAAGAGCGAACAGGGGCGTAGATCGGCTAAGTACCGGTACTCTCACATCCGTTTACCGAGTGTCGGCCCCGGCCACTCGGCAAACATCACATGTGTGCCGAGTCCCACGTTGGTTGACACTCGGCACAATTATTTTCTCTAGTTATAAAAAAATTAGAATAAATAACTAAATTCGTAAATTTGTAAAACTTTAACATTATAATATATATATATATATCATTTATTTATTGTATAAAAACATTTGATGTCATGTGCAAATTTTTCTTTTAAACTTACTCCAATCCTCAATGGCTCACTCTCAATTCTCTATTTCTTATACGGAGAGTGTCGGATTTGTACACAATGTTCATCACAACTTTTACGAAACATTTTACACTTTTTACCATGAGGTCTACGTATGATATCATGATTTCACGAGAGTTGTTATTATTTTTTGCCTTCGTTTAATTTTTTTATAAAATTAAAATATCATTCAATCACACGTAATCGGTGATCTTTCATGTAGACAATTTGCGAAATTTTCCCTTGTTTCCTGGATACAGCTTCACTTTGGATTCACTAACACAAACATCAATTTTCCATCCACTTTATTCCATTATTTGAAACACCTCTAGTTCCAATTTGACATTTCATAAGAAAATAAATTAATGACTAAAAATAGTTAAATATAGCAAAAATATGAATAATTGTACCAAATTTCACAATGATGAACCGGAAACTATCTATGTGCTACACAAAAAATAGAGGCCAAAAAGTGAAGGAAAAAAATTATTTTGCCGAGTGTTTCAGTAAGACACTCGGCGTTGCTCACATTTGCCGAGTGCCACCTCCGGGACACTCGGCAAAGGTGGCTTTGTGCCGAGTGCACATTGTTTGCCGAGTGTCCCCGTAAATGCACTCGGCAAACGATGGATGTATCGTGTGTTTTTCTTTTGCCGAGTGCCTGCGCTAGAACACTCAGCAAAGAACCCTTATGCCGAGTGCCCGAGATTTGGCTCTCGGCACATGCCCAGGCACTCGGCATATCCTGGTTTTCCCGTAGTGCAACCCGAACGTCCAACTCTGTTCCAACTAGATGAATATATGGTAATCAAGTGTTTTAAATTTTCAAATTATGGTATATAGTTTCTATAATAGCTTGAGTTGTACATCGAGTAGGACAATCGGGTTGGACTTATAGCGATACTCTTATTATATATATATGATTAATATGTTTGTTGGAGACGTCTCTTCTATCAAGAAAAAGTGCCGTGCCATAAAAAAAGATCCGAGGGTCTCAAGTGAGTTTTTCCGTATTAATTTCGAATCAGGAGTCCGGACTCCTGAGGATAAAACTAAGTCATACGAAGCATCGGCCACCTCTAAATTCCTCACTGTGACCTCTCTATACCATATCACCCAAGCCCGAGTCAAACTGGCTCCACTAACAACTGCAACAGCCCCAAAGATGTCGTCAATATCACCCTCCGCCAGCCACTTTCCGATGGTCGTGTCCTTGACTCCGACATAGGAAAATGGGTGCGCACTATGATGTGCTCCGCGCTGGTTTTTTGTTAAGATAATTTTCGTTGTTGTTTGCCGCCTCTGAGCCGGCGTTGACTGTCGTCGCTGCCTTCTGGCCATGGACAAAGCTTTTGCTGACATGCAAGGAAGAGAGCATCAACATTCGAAAGGGAATGGAGCAGTAGTGGGCTTACGTTTTATAAGGCTCTAATATTTTGTTATTAACAATCAAAGTTCAACATGTTTTAGATTAACATAACTCGTGTCTAGTGCTAATGTTTTTAGTACAGAAAAATAGCTCTGCTCTTTTTTTTCACTCTTTTTGACATGACAAACTTCTCCTTCTCACCGTCCCCTCTTCAAAATCTGTAATGTATTCTTATATTTGATTGTATAGTTTTATGTTATATTTCCATGGCAACGTACGGGCAGATAGCCATTGTCGTACAAAATGAATCACGATGGGGTGGGGTAATTAATTCTTCATACATGCCTGCTGGTTCTTCTATTGAACAATGTTTATTTGATACACAGATGATTACTATTATTTCTAATGTTTGTTTCCATTTGTGAACACAACACTTGTGCCTTATATAGTTTTTATAAATATCATTTGCAACGCATGTTTACTTTGATAGTGAGATATATACGATATATCTATAATGCACCAACTGTATGTACAAATGATGCATTTCAATTAATAAGAAATATAAGGACAAAAAAATTAAGCTACCTCAACTCCAAATTCGTTATAGGCTAAAAATTTGCATGGACTGGCATGCAGATGGTGCAGGTGCTTTTTCGGATGGTTTCTCCGGGCCAGACCTGGAGCATGGGGAGGGGACAGAGATGGGGCAGCTTGGAAATAGAGCTGAACGAACTGAATTAAGCCGACTGTGGGCGGATTCTCCACAACCCCAACGGGCTGTGGGTTCTCCTTCACAGCCCGAACAGCCTGTGCCAGTCATCCCCAAGGTCCGTGGGCAACTCCATCGCGTCGCCGGCGACTTATTCATGCCGCAGACCATGCTAATCGGACCATACCATCGGCGCGAAGATTATTATTCTTTCCCGTGGATGGAGGAGAAGAAGAAGGCCGTCAACCATCTGAAGCGTCTCATGGGTGATGGTTGTTTTGAGGGTCTGAAGCGGATGCTGGCTCAACTGTGGCACGAAGAAGTGAGGAAATGCTACGCCCAACTACCGGACAACCACAACATGGATCCGGTGGATATGTTGCTGCATGATGGGTGCTATCTCCTTTGCTTCTTTAAAGAATTCGAGTCAGAGGGAGAAGCACCTGACGACCATGAAGCTGGCGGTGGCGAAGACAGGCAGCAGAACATAGCACCGAAAGACAACACAATTGTGCGGGACGTCGTTTACCTCCTTGAGAACCAGATACCTCTGTTTGTACTCCAGCGGATTCTAGACCATATGAAAGCACAAACAAAAACTGCTGCTGAAGAAACAAGGGATTTTGTCAAGCACCTGCTGCAGAAACAGTTCTACATCAGCCAGAGGACGCAACCACTGCTATCCGAGTCCACGCAGTACTCACACCTGCTGCAGCTGGTGTATTCCTGCTTCCAGCCCCCAGCACCTCAGGCTTTCAGCACTTCTGGTCCTACGGGACCGTGGCGCCGGGCGACGGACTACAGCAGGTACGCCGCCATGGAGTTCAAGCGCCGGGAGTTCAGCGACGACGAGTGGACCATCCTCAACATTGAACTTAAAGGTGGCGCGCTGTATATTCCTCTCCTGCGGGTCGACGCCAGCACGTGGACGATGCTTCGTAACCTAATGGCGCTGGAGGAGCACCAAGATAAGCATAGGCCAGTCACGGCGTACTGTCTCTTCATGTCGCAGGTGGTGTGCACGGCGGAGGACGTCGGCCTGCTTCAGCGTGCCAAGATCCTCGAACACTTCCTGGGCACCGACGAGCAGGCAGCCAAAGGCTTCGCCGAGCTCTGCAACGGGGTAGTCCTGGACATCGAAAACGTCGAGCGGAATTACCTCAAGCCCGTCTGGCACGAACTGGAGAAGCGATGCAGGGTGCAGGTGAACAACTTCTGGGGATTCTTCCGAGAGAAGTACTGCGGCACCTTGTTCCACCTCTCGCTATTCATAATTGCCTTATTCTTCTTCGTCTGCCAGGTCATGCAGGTGGTCTATGCAGCTCTTGCCTACCACAAACCACCAAAAAACTAGATATTTTACAACCTTTGCTTTATTTATATATTCAGTTTTCATTCTTTTCGGCTCGATTTGTCCAAGGGATAAACTACTGTTATTGTAGATCAACTTTCAGGACATAGTTTGGCGTATTCCTTCTACATTGAGTATTATTCAGATAGCATTCACTCCTGCATGAACTGAACTGTTAGGGATTGCTTGTTCTTTACAAAGCCCTTGATATTCCAACACTACTGACTACACATAAGCCTACTCTTTCTGTGCTGCCCTTGCGAATTATATATGATGACCCACCGTAGAGCTTCTACAACTTTTTGTTCACTCACAATGCAACAAGCTCAAGAAAAATTCAACATCCGCTGGAAGTTGTGAAATTTGGAAAATGTTTTGGTCCGAACTAGATTTAGTTTCGATGAACGTATTACACTCATTTCCCGCAATATGCAGGTTCACAAGCACATGTACTGCACATCCAACGCTCCAACAAACATCCTCTTATTACTTGGTGAGTGCTGCTACAATTATGTCCTAGCAAGTGCAAGCGTTCCCACCTGCTAACAGCCCGTGAAGCAAGTTGTTGTCACTACTAGGATATGACCCTACAATATCAGACGTTTTGAGCCTGTAAAATCTAACATTTTGGG
Source organism: Chloris gayana (assembly GCA_031894775.1). Lineage (NCBI taxonomy): Eukaryota > Viridiplantae > Streptophyta > Magnoliopsida > Poales > Poaceae > Chloris > Chloris gayana. The sequence continues at coordinate 180,612 of JAUNZO010001481.1, read as the reverse complement.
CGCTATTACGCAGCCGAATATTGCAGGGTCTGACCAGCAATAGCGCTCAGGACTGCCCGCTATTGCAGAAAACCCGGTAATAGCGGGCAGCTGACGTCATGCTGCCCGCTATTGCAGGGTAACCCATCAATAGCGGGCAGCTGATGTCATGCTGCCCGGTATTGAAGGGTTACCCTGCAATAGTGGGCATGTGACATCATGCTGCCCGATATTGCTGCGTGTGACCTTGCAATAGCGGGCTAGTGACATCAGTGTGCCCGATTTTGCTGGGTTTTTGTCAATATCGTGCACGATGATGTTACCTGCACGATATTGCTAGCCTAGACATTTTTTGAACTGATATAATTGTTGCTATTTATTTTATTTCCTAGGTCACAAATTCAAATATATTTACAGAACTGAAAATACATTCACATTATATATACGCAAGACCATAGAAGTAATCATTAAAGCATTATTATATATACATAAGACATAGTTTTCATCCATATTACAATATCCACACATATAGACCATGTTTCCAACACTATGACATACCACAATATTCATCCATCAAAACACAACTAAGGGTGTGTTCGTTTTCCGAGGTCTAAATTTTAGAGCTGTCACATCAAAAAGAATCTTATTATTTAGGAGTACTAAATAAAGTTTAATTATAAAATAAATTACAGGCTCCTAGACTAATTTACGAGACGATTCTAATGAGGTTGATTAAGTTGTGATTAGAAGACGGTTACTGTAGCATCACTTTAGCAAAACATAGATTAATTAAGTTCATTAGATTCATCTCAAAAATTCGCATCAATCTGTCAATAGGGTTTTATCATTAAATTGATCGAAATATTCATAAATAGTAAGATTCCATTTGATGTGACAGTGCTAAATTTCAGAGGGTGAGAAACAAACACACCCTAAATTACAACGTATCCGGCCACTTCGGCTTTACTGCCTTCAATCTCTCCTCCTTTGCCTTGGTATTTTGCACAATTGCATCTTCGAGGCTCTTTTGGCCGCTATAGCTATACAAGTCTTTATGCATTGCAACATCACTCGAGAGGATCAAAATACTTGCCTCTTTCGTTATAGAACTCATGAATCATGAAGCGGAGGAGGTTGGCTGCAATGAGCTCGAGTGTGCTTTCTTCTAAGTAGGAACCTGTTTTTGGCTTTTCATAGCGTTGCTGCCACAAAGAAATTATGGAATTAATACATCTTTGTTAAGTAATACTAGTTGATTACCCCGCGCGTTGCAGCGGGACTAAAAGATATTAATTTTAGAATTATAATGTTGAAATAATAAGTAGTTAAGTGAGTAAGGAAAACATAATCATATGCGTCGGAGAAAGAATTCACGTTTATGTCTCACTTAAGTGTTGAATCTTCTATATACAATTGTTCATTGGAAAGTAAAAGGCAATGGAATATCAAATAGTTGTAATGTATACATATAAGGAAATGATACAGGAAAAACAATTTTGTATTAATGCTAGAACACAAAAACTCTGTATAAAAGTGAATCAGATCAAGAACCTAAAAACACCCGTGATAGCGGTTTTATTAAGCTATTTTAAGTTGCAACATAACCCAAATAAATTTGATGGATAATAGAATGATGCGTATAGTCTAGACAGACCTTGAGATAGAGCCAAATTGGTTCATTGTCCTATGACCTTAAAGAGATTTGAGACGAAGCGCATTAATAAAACATTATAAAGACCAAGCACTGTGTAAGGCAACATGTTGTGTTATGTGCTCCAACACAACAGCTATAGTGATAAAAAAATTATAATTGCTTCTGCTAAGTAAAATGATGATCATGTAGCTACAAATAGCCAAGAAAATCATATAGATGGTATTAAGCTTTAAGACCCATTCTTTATCTAATGGTTGAAATTAATTGGGATGATGTGGCGCAACGTGGATTGAGAGAAATAGTCATTAAAACCTCCTAGTGGGTTGCGTCTTTTATATATAAGTAGATAAAACAAATATACTAGTAATGATAAAAAATCACTGAATACTTACATCTTTCCATGGGGCCGGTTCTTCCGTAGGGAATTTGGTATATTCCCCTTGTCCGACGTTTATGTATTTGCACACGGAGTAGCCATAGGTCACGGTCCTAGGAGGCTACTTGGAACAATTTACAAAACAAAGGAAATTGTTAAGTTAGATTACATATAGAGACATTAATTAATTGAATAAAAGAAATGATTATGATATGAGATAATAGTACCGGATAATGCATTTTGTATGCAAGGTTGGTCCGTTTGGGATGAGGGTCACCACCAAGCTCGAGATAGTATTTATAGGCACTAATATAAAAAAGCTAATGAGCAACGAGCATAATGCAAGCTATAAGAAATGATAGTTCATTGAATATCTGAAATTACCTATTCAAGGTGTCCATGAAATCTTTGTACCTCTTAGGATCATAATCCAAAGAGTCAAACACCCAAACTCCCGCAAGTTTCGGATGTATCATGAAAGCAATCCAATGGTCGCTATGAAATATGTCATTGTGTTATTTTCTAAGTGAAATAATGATTTGCACAAGAAGTAGCAGGTTATGAAAACTTACTCAAAGTTATATGGAGCCATAATGCATCATCTCTCTCTTCGTACATGCGTCTCCCAATGTAGGTTGCTATAAATCTCCTTGCATCCTTAACTGCTTGGATATGTACTTCTTGCCTTTTGGCCTTGGTCACCTTCTTTCCGATCGATACGGGATGATTATCGGTAATCTTTGGATTCATCTCGCTTTGGCTAATGGCGGTTGGGTTTAGATATCCAACTTCATTTGAGGCACCGGAGTGATGACACATTCCGAGCAATGAAAAAGGGTAATCGGATGAATTCATGTCCCATTCGTTTGGAAATATAATAAAGGTCGTAAACACTTACAGGCACCAGACGGCAATAAGGATGGCATCCATGCGTTGGAGACGATACAGGGCATGGATCTCCTCAAACGGCACATTTAAGTCAAAATATCCATCTTGTCCAAAAACCTCTCCAGGGATCCTTGCCGTGATAACTTGAACACCTTTGCTACATGCATTTAAGTACCAAGGATGAAAGTACTTAAATATCCATGGCTTCTCTTTCAATACATCTGCCGGTAGTAGTGGCATGCCATGCTTATAGGTAGGGAAATCGTCATGTGTGAGATCCCACCTCCTTCCGGGACGCCGGGAGGCGGAACAGGAACATGTGGGACCACTTCCTTATTCTAGCTCCTATATGATGCCTCCACGCCTTTATGCCATGTTGCGACTGCATGCCAAGTCGTTAATATATCCGTAACTATATATATAGTCATGAATTCATAAGTACTACAAAAGAGTACTTACTTATTTCCTCGCTACATAACTTTTTCCTTGGAGGCGGTGGTGGAACAGGCTCAATCAAAGGTTCACCGTTATTAGGTGGGGTGGACGAGCTTCGAATCGCCCTAGCCCCTTTGTCACGTGGTGTCGCTAGAGCCGGAGTGGATGTTGTTCGAAGGAGAGTAGCCTCTTTCCCAACATCCGGACGAGGCGGCGTGGAAAAGCCATGTTCTAGAGGGATTTGGTCCTCATGCGTCGGAGAAGGCCGAGGTGAACGTAGTGGCTCAAAAGAAATCTCATAGTCAACTGGTTCTTCTTGAGTAGGAGGAGGCTGAGGTGCAGGTGAAAGAGGAACGATCTCGCGTTGAAGCCAAAGGATGATATGATTAATCGCATCCTCAAGTGTCTCAATACCATCATCCTCCTCTGGATAATCAAGGTCGCAAGCAAGATAGTTGTCCTCAACCTTGATTACTTGGACTCTAGCACACTCCTGGGGAATTGGTACATCGTTAAATGTACGTCCAAGGATCGGAATGCCCTCTGCTACCTTGACGGTCTTCCCTCTCTTGCCGAGTGTCATGTGCAGCTCGCAAGGTGTATTCTCCATGATGTCATCCACCGGGTACCTGGTGGCATCGGGAGCAGAGCCATGTCTGCTTGGAGGCTGAGCATACGGGCTGGGCTGAGCATAGGTTGGATGACAGCTTGAGGATTATTGTTTATGAATTCGTAGAAGTTTCTTACCCACCATTCATGATTGATACCTTGTTGCTCGCATGGCCCACACCTACTACATTCTTTACTCGTGGCAGCAGATGACACTTGTCTCGGTCTTACTTAGTGAAGAGACCCCTCTTGTACGACCCCGATGTTCATCGGTCCCGATTGCAACAGCTTAGCTCATCCGTCCGTGGATTGAGAGTACCTTCCTTCTGTTGGGCGGCTACTTGCTTTGCTTTTTGCAAGACTTCGGTAACCCCAGAGCTTTTTGGCACCAACTGCCCATCAACGAGTGGACTTTGAACGCCCAAGCACCCAATTTCGGGTTCATTCATCGCATCCTTCTAACGTGTCCGGAATTCCAGCTTGTCGGCGTTGTTCTTCCATACTCTTCCATTTCTTCACTTTAGCCTTGTATCCTCCTCGGTCCCAGCATTAGGACGCAACTTGTTCTTTTTACTCAAGCTTATGAAAATCTCACTCTTCTTTTGGCATCGTCGGAGGAGACTTTCTCGACGAACGAGTTCCAATTATTAGGCTTGATAAAACCGTACTTAGGGAACGGTGTAAGACCCTTCCGGAAAAACTTCGTATTAAGGGTTGTCCTGAATGTCCTACGAAGACTTCGGATGAGCAAATGTAGGTTCGACTCAAGTTCTCCCACAACGTGTCGTTTTCACTAGGTGGCATGTCAAGCCAGCTGTCATACTTAATCTTGATTGCGGTTCGGACTAATACACCGTAATCATTGTGCCGGTTCGCGTGGACGCCTTGAGGCTCAACTGGAGCCCCGTCCTTGTCTATTGCTGTAACAGCTTGAACGACGAGTATGTAGCTTGTTTGTAATTCTTTGCCCTTTGTTCCGTCTTTTCTGCAATGGACGCTGTTGCAGTAGCGGCCTCCGACGATATGGGAGGAGCATCTTCAAGAAATAAGCGTCGAGCACTACGACGTGTTTTAACAACCTATTGAAAATATAGTTAGAGGACGATTTGATTACATTATGATTGTCCATGAAATAAGAATTTGATGATGCAATACCTCATCATCTACGTCATCGTTTGGGTTGTAATCAAGGTCGGGGTGCTCAACCCGTTGCCTTTTACCGCAAGAAATCTCGACAGGAGAAGGTTCCTCAAACGATGTTGAATGATCGGAACCGTCAGGTGATTCATGCGCCGACAGAGGGCTCGAACGGACTCAGCTTCTTTGCCTTGATCCATTGTTAAGCTTGCTAAAAGAGAAAAAATAGGTACAAATATTGTTAAGCTTCTTTGCCTTGATAACACATAACAATATCGCTACAAATTTAGAGAAGTGTTTAAAAAGGCCATCAATTAACGGCTCTCACCTGTTTAAAAAGGCCATCAATTATTGGTAGAAACAATTAAAAGAAACAAAGAGGTAAAAATTTAATGGCTCTCGGTGCGGGTTACTCGAATTAACGGCCATCCAACGCTTTTAAGGTCCTCAACTCATATGGCATGAGGTATCCAATATCGTAGGGTGTGGTCCATAATTCCACACTCATCTCACTTAGCCCAATTTCATCATCGAGCATGCCTATCTTTGTCTTCATGAGTCGAAGGCACATATGCACACAAGGCTTGGAAGAGCCTAAGTCCTCTAACACGGCATGGATTTTATACGGATACAAATAGCTCCATGTACCAAATAATATCAATGTCATGTTAGAGAGCTCGAGCAGCTTCCAAGCCTTATGTGCTTAAAAGGCCGTCAAATCAGGAAGATTGTAGAGGCAACTAAAAGAAAAAGGAAGTAAAAATTGCTCTTAGTGCGGATTGCCGAATCAACGGCCATCCAACGCTATCACTTAGCCCGCTTTCATCATCGAGCATGGCTAGACCAATCAGACAGGAGAAAATAAAGGAAAGAAGGGATAGCATCGGAATCATATAGTAGAGGAGGTAGACGAAGATGAAGGACACATAATGTAGAACACTTTCATAAGAAAGGCATCTGCACATTATGCAATGCATACCGCAATTTATACGACCTCGAGGTAAATAGGTCAGGATACTTGGGTATCCTCCGGATCATCTTTGTGATATGTGGCATACATATCACAAAGATGATCCGGAGAATACCCAAGCATCCGACCATGTCTACCTAAGGTCGTACGAGTTGCAGTAGGTCCTGCATATTATTGTACCAACCTTCCTAATGAAAGACACCCTACATTCTATATTCTTCATCCCATCTACCTCATCCCCTATTAAAAGTCATCATCTGCCGGAAAGATGCTCTCGGTGCGGGTTGCCGAATCAACGGCCATCCAACGCTATCATTAAGGTCATCGACTCGTATGGCAACATGTTTCCAACATCCGAGGATGTGTTCCATGCTGCCACACTCACCTCATTTTGCCCGCTTTCATCATCGAGCATGGCTAGACCAAGGAGAGGAAAAATAAGAGGAAAGAGAGGAAATAGAGGAGAAAAGAGACGAAAGAGAGGAAGAGTGGAAATAGACCAAGGAGAGGGAGAGGAAAGAGAGAAAGAGAGGAGCAAAGAAAGAAAATAGAGGAGAAAAGAGAGGAAAAAGAGGAGAACATAGTATTTATTTAAAAACAATGATCTAGCCATGAAAGAGAGGAAGAGAGGAGAAAAGAGAGGAAATAGGTGAAAGAGAGGAAGAGAGGAGGAAGTAGGGGAAAGAGGCGAAAATAGGGAAAATTTCAGATAGCTACCATGCCACTATATGCTACATCCATGTTGAGGTAGCTACTATTTTTAGAGGTAATAGAATATACAACATAGAGCACCTAAAATACAGTGCATTAGCATACACCCAAAAGCAGAATCAGCAGCCAAAGTCAGAACAAATAGTTCGATAACTGACATTTGCACCTAATGCTTCCTCACTGAGCCAACACCTAATGCTTCACCACGGAGCCACATTTGTAGCATATATACCCTAACATTTTCAGCAAATATATCTAACATTTTCAGCAGTGACAGTTATCAGTGCAACACTGAAATCAGCACTGACAGTTATCGAACATTTTCAGCTAACAGAGCAGGCAACAATAATTAAGCTTAGGGAATCCAGTGATTAAGCTAACAGAGCGGGCAACAATAATTAAGCGAGAATCCTAATGCTTCATAACTGAGCCAGCACCAAATGCTTCATCACTGAGCCACATTTGCAGCATATATACCCTAACATTTCCAGTCATCTAACATTTGCAGCATATATATCGAGCATTTTCAGCACTGATCACCGCAGGAGTAGGAGCAACAGGAGCAGCAAATATATCGACCATTTTCAGCACTGACAATTATCAGTGCAACACTGAAATCAGCACTGACAGTTATCGAACATTTTCAATGCAACACTGAAATCAGCAAATATGTCTAACATTTTCAGTGCAACACTAAAATCTATAGTGAAATCAGCAAATATATCGAGCATTTTCAGCACTGATCGCCAGAGGAGCAGCAAATATATCGAACATTTTCAGCACTAACAGTTATCAGTGCAACACTGAAATCAGCACTGACAGTTATCGAACATTTTCAGCTAACAGTGCAGGAAACAATAATTAAGCTTAGGAGATCCAGTGATTAAGCTAACAGAGCGGGCAACATTAATTAAGCTTAGGGAACCCAGTGCTACCTTCTTGCATTAACATAGCGGGCAACAAGAATTAAACTTAGGGAATCTAGTGCTACCTTCTTGCATTAACGGAGCGGGCAACAAGAATTAAACTTAGGGAATCCAGTGCTACCTTCTTACATTCACAGAGCAGGCACAAAACATATATGGATTCAACATCACAGAGCAGCCACAATAATTAAGCTAACAGATATGGATTCAACATCACAAAGCAGGCACAAAACAGGGAGGGGAAGGGGGATAGCGGGCGTACCGGGGAGGCGCCACGAAGGGGAGGGGGAAGGGCACGAAGGGGGAAGGGTGTACCAGGGAGGGCCGCGCGTGCAGGACGGCCGACGAGGATGGCCGTGGGTGGAGAACGGCCGGCGAGGAGGGGCCGCACTTGGAGGATGACCGACGAGGAGGGCTGGCGTTGGAGGACGGCCGGCTAGCGCGACCCGAGCAGGGGCCGCGCGTGGAGGATGACCGACGAGGAGGGCCGGCATGGAGGACGGCCGGCCGGGAGGGGTCGCACGTGGAGGACGGATGATGAGGAGGGCCGGCAAGAACGAAGAGGTGGTGGCGCCCGGTCGGGGTGCCCGAGGCGGCGCTTGAAGCTCGTAGAGTCGGGCGAGGACGGCGAGCGAGAGGAGGGAGCCGGCGTCCGGGGAGGGGGTGGTGAGCTTGAGGAGTCGAGGAGAGTCGGCGAGGACGACGGGGCGGTGGCGCCCGGCCGGGAGCCCGAGGCAGCGTGGTGGCGCTCAAAGCTCGAGGACGGAGGAGGTGGCGACGCTCGTGAATCTCGAGCACGGCAGCGACGGCGATGGGGCACGACGGCGCTAGGGTTTGGCGGGCGAGAGGCGTGAAAATGGCCAAGTCCCGGAAGGCACCGTCCGATATTTATAGGCGGAGCTGACCCTATAATATCGTCCGTGCCGACGTGATCGAGCCTCGTAATATCTTATTATTGTACACGGATATTTAAACTAGGATATTAACTTTTATGAGTTTCACATGTATAAAATATTTCAAATAATTCTACTAAAATTACAGTAGTTTGTAATTGTCATATAAGTTGTGTATGCCAAATATTAATTCAAAACTAATAAGTAAATTGCAGATACGAAAAACAAAAGACATGTCAATTTTGCAATTAATTTGGCCATTTTATTTTTCCAATGTATAAGTTATTTTGACCTCATTTTTGGCATGACACTATTTCAACACATTTCCAACCCAAATATATTATATATTTTCTTTAAAGATTTTTATAAAAAAACATATTCAAATGGGACATGTAGTCCTAAGTGAAATGAGCTTCGGACATAAATTCTTGTTGGTTATATCCAAACATTTTTCTACTTTTCAAAAAAATAAACCAAAAATTACATGTGTGTATTGGAACAAGTTAGGTATACATACAAAAAAGTGTTGTAAAATTCACTATGGGTTTCAAAATACAAATGTTTAAATAAATGTTAAACTTGAACCATGATTTCATACATAGGTACGTAAAGAAATAAAATATGAACTTTGGTAAAATAACTCTCCTAAGTTATAGGTATGAATTTTGGAAAAAAAAAACAATTAGAAAAAAATCGCTCAATTGGGACAATATTTGACTAATATAAACTAGTTTGAAAATTTAAATACGAATCAAACGAAGAAAACAGACTAATCCTAATGAACCGAGTGCATGAACTAGGGGCCAACATATGGGGCCCACATGTCATTGAACTAGGGGCAGGTGGTTTTTGGGCTTAGATAGGCCAAACATTAAGTATCGGTTCAAAATATTTTGAATTTTTAAATTTATTTCAAATTTTAATTTTTTTTGAATTTTTAAATTTTCTTGAATTTTCTAAAATTATTTTGAAATATTCGAATTTAATTTGAATAACTCTAAATTATTCTGAATTAATTTGAGTTATTATGAATAATTTTCAATTATTTCAAATTATTTTGATCTTTTGATTTTTTCTTAATTATTATAATTTTTTCAGAATTATTATAATTTAAATAATTCTTAATTCTTTTGCATTATTCTGAATGATTTTGAATTATTATGAGTAATTATCAATTATTTGAAATTATTTTGAATTATTCTAATTTGTTTCTAAATTATTAAGTCTCGTTGAATTATTTTGATAAATTTTGAGTTATTGTCAATTATTTTCAGTTATTCTAAATTATTCTGAATTATTTTTAATTATTTTTAACTCAAAATATTTATGTATGTCTATGAAATAAACAATGCGGTAAAATAATTATGTTTGACTAAAAATATTATTGATGCCTGAAAATAATAATCTCGTATATTATTTACTTTATTGAGAATTTTAGTTGTAATATATTGCTGATTTGAGCTTTCTTCTTTTTAGGGGCGAATAAGGGATACTTGCATTGAGGGGTAAAATTGGTAAACGAGAGATAAAGATAACAACAATGAATCAGTTAAAGAGCAAATAAGGGATCCATTGTTAAGTTTTAGGTAACCGTTAAAGAGCAAATAATTTTGAAGTTGAATCTAACGGGGAAAATAAGGGATACAAACTTAAAACAGGGGCAAATAAGGTACTAATTCTTTGAATTATTTTGAATTATTCTGCATTAATGTAACTAAATTAAGTCGGTAAAGCCTCTAATAGCGGGTGATGACATCGACCGCCCACTATTACAGGGCGGGCCCACCTGTCATTGAGGGGCTGGCACACCCGAACGGGTGTGGAGTAGTACCACATCGCCCACCCAAGGATGCGGTGCCCGGTTTATAAGCCGAGGTCCCATCCATCTCCTCTAAAACTTGATGGACCATGGTTTGTGGCGTGTTATGCGGGCCTTGTTGATCCATGGGCCTACGAATTTGGACCATCGATGAAATTGTTTGAGCCCAGTATATTTGGACCATCGATGAAATTGTTTGAGCCCGAGTATATGGGCTCGCATTTGTAATGGTCATCAATTAGTAGTGGGTTCAATTTTTTTTTATTTCCGAATTATGAAATGTTAAATTAAAATATATAAAATTTTAATAAAATTAATAAGGAAAAAAGTATGGAAAAATAATAAGGAAATAAGTAAGAAAATAAATTAAAAACAATAAAAATTAGGTTACATGTATATCCATAAAAGTGGATAATAAAGTACAGGTCCTTAAAATTTTTGAATTAGAATAAAAAACAAGAAAAATTTAGTCATGATCCGGAGGTTATATGAATATTAATAAAAGTGGATAATAAAATTCAAATTACATTAAAAATTTTGATTTAGTCATGGTCCAGAGATTATATGAATATTAATAAAAGTGGAGAATAAAATTCAAATAACATTAAAAATTTTGAATTTGAATAAAAACAATAAAAAATTATTCATGGTTCGGAGATTATATTAATATGAATAAAAGTGGATAATAAAATTCAAATTAATTAAAAATTTTGAATTAGAATAACAAACAATCTTAATTAAGTCGTGGCCCGGAGATTATATGAAAATTAACAAAATTGATTAAGTCATGGCCCACAATCTTAATTAAGTCATGGTCCACAAATTAATTCAAAATTTTAAATTAATAAAACAAACAATCTTAATTAAGTCATGGCCAGGTATTATATGAATATATCGATAAAGTGGATAATAAAATACAAATTACATTTAATTGAAATTCCATGATCTGTCACAAATACTTAGTAGCCATTAACCAACTTTCCGTTGCGCCCATCGTCGTCAAGCACCATATATGGTGCCAGTGGTGTATAACCGAGCTGTGTTTGAATGAGCTTTAACTTTTTCATGTCTCGCAAAGAGGAAGACCTCCGGTTGTGCTCTTCCGGATCTTTCACATTTTGAAGTCCAATAATTCTTTGTTTCCGGAGAGAACAATATGTTTCTTTTCATGTTCAGGCTCGAGTATATAAAACACTTGTGCAACACGTTCAGGAGTACCCAAAGATCATCTTTATGACCTACATTATTGAGGGAAACAAGAGTAAAGCCATATTTATCCACCTGTACACCTTGCGGATGTTTGACCCATTGACACTTAAATATGGGTATTTGTACATAAGTCCCATAGGTGAGTTCCTAAATTTCTTCAAAATACCCATAGTAGGTTTTATCTTTTAACCTTGTTGTCTTGTCGTTGTTACACTAATAGCACTATTTTGGTTCGACTCTTTCCGTCCTTTTCCCTAGTGTAAAATATAAAACCATTAATATCATAGCCTTGCCATGTTGTAACTAACTATTGCGGACCTCTAGCCAATAGATGCATTGTCTTTTGATCCCTTGTTTCACCAATTGGGATGTTTTGGTCCTTCAACCACCCTATAAAGCTTTTCTTATGCTCTTTCATGATCCAATCCTTAGAGCAATTTTTATTTTCTGCACGAAGTTACTCTAAGTGTTGTTGGATGTACGGTTCAAGAAATCGTAACTACTGCAGGAGGCTGAAATATGCTTGACTCACCAATTGATAGTTCTGGTCGTTATATGTTTTCTTTCATGTGGATCCTTTACCGAAAATTCTTCCTTCATAGCGTGATTTTGGTAGACCAATTGTTTTTCCATCTTCATTGTAATCATTGTAAAACTCAAGAACCTCTTCGATCGTATATCCCTCTATCATGGAACCCTTAGGGTGGGCCTAGTTCCGAACATGTCCCTTCATAATGGACATAAAGCGCTCATACGGAAACATATGATGCAAGTAAGAAGGGCCAAGAACAGCAATCCGATCGGTTAAGTGAACCATATAGTGTTCCATCAAATCTAAGAAAGACAGTGGCATAAACATCTCTAGTTGGCACATTGTCTCTACCATCTCTTTACGTATCATGTCAAGCTCAGGAAGACTTATCACCTTCTTAGATATTGAATTCCAAAAATGACACATCCGAATGATAGCCAACTTGATATGAGGTTGGTTAACAACCCTAATTGCGATTGCGAGAAACAGCGAAAGCATCCTATGACATTCATGTGTGTTGTAGCCACTTATCTTCAAGTCGAGTCATTGATACGAGCTTCTTTATGTTTGAACAAAAACCTGTGGGAGTCTTTATCCCTCGTAGACACTTGCGGAATGCCGTTTTCTCTTCGTGCCCACAATCCATCCTTTGCCTTACCTGGAATGTCCATAAAAGTGTCATTGCAATTCTCAAAGACACCCTTTCGACACACATAGGGTCCGTGGCATGGGCGATCTCCAATTCTTTCCAATAATTTAAATACCGATGAAAGATAGATTGTTTTTTAAATGGCACGCCTATATCAGCATTCTTCCCTGTCTTTCCCTTGTTCTTCTTCTTCCCATAGGTGTATTTGATATTTCTCACCATTTCAAACACAAATTGACCGTCTCGAAGTTTAGGAGTCAGCCCTGTCTCAATTGTTTTATCAAATTCATTTGTCTTTTGATGATATTGGTGCCTTTTTCCTAACCATCTTCGATGTTTTACATACACCAACTTACGCGAGAAAGGAAGGTACAACGATGCGATCTGGTCCAGAAATGTTGAACATGTTGTCTTCCCTTTGATTTGCCCATTGAGATCTTTGTGTGCCGGGTTATCACCGACGGTGCAAAGGAAGATGGCGTGTAGGGTGAACTCTTCCTGTCTATACGCATCATAAAATTCGCCCCGTGTTCCCATAATAATTTCATGTCTTCCATCGGTGGTTCAAGAAAGACATCAATATCAATTTCAGTTTGTTTCAAACCCGAAATCATTATAGTTAGTAGATGGTACTTCCTCTTGTGGCACACCATGAAGGAATATTGTAGAAGCAACAAACCACTAGCTAAGTACTCGTGCGGGTTTGTCATCTCTCCGAAACGATTCATTCCATCTGTACTTAAGGCCATTCTAAGATTCCTCTTTTCGACGCAAAATCAGGATGGTTAATGTCGAAGTTCTTCCACTATCGAGCGTCGGTAGGGTCACGAATTATCCAATCCTTCTTGCGCCCGTCAACATCATCATGCCATGTCATGAGTTTAGCGTCTCTACTGTTGGCAAAAAGACGCTTCAAAAGATCGATTATCGGAAGGTATCACACCATAAGGGCTGCCACTTTTCTTTCATCAACCACCTGTTCTTGCACATCATGAGGAACACGATCGGTATTATTTTTCTTCCTCTTCTACCCAACTTTCTTTGTACTTTTGGTCTTGTCCATGATGTCCGTGTCATCGGTTCCATCATTAGTTTTGTATCAAGGGGCGTTGCACATTGGACATCTAGTCTTATTGGCATTCTCTTTACGGTACCATATGCGAGTGGTTTGGACAAGCTTGTATTTTCCGTACGTCTAGGGTCAACGATGCCAATACTTTCTTTGCATTGTATGTGTTGGTGGGCAAAGAGTTTGGGTTTGGTAAAGTTTTGGCTAAGAGCTCTAAAAGTTGGTTGAAGCTTGTGTCTAACCACCCATTCTTAGCCTTAAGCTTGACAACCTCAAGCACCGTCTCGCAAGATCGTGCAATCCTTATGACACCCCTTGGATTCCTTGTATAGAAACTCCTTTGATGCCTTCTCCAATGCATCCAAGTTATCCAAAGCTCGCCTTTTCTTTTGGACTAGGTTCTCGTTGTTAATGTGGACCAACAATTCCTCCATCGTCAAAGTCCCCGCTTTCATTGACAAGTTCTAGACCATCCGTGTGACCTGCTGCCATTTCATATTCTCTGCTACATTCAGCTCCTCACCCTCCACTCGTCGTGGTCAACTCTTGCTCTTATCACCTCTTCGATGTGGTCACCTTGTGCATGAGGTCCTATTTCACCGTGTTTTATCCAGATATAGTAGTCTTTAATAAATTCTTTCTCCAACAAGTGCTCACGGATAGTCTCAGCTTGTCTCAAACATAAACAGATTCTTGCAACGGGTACAAGGACAATAGATATATTGTGTACCCCTTCTTCTTGTGTGTCGCTTCGCTTCTTCAATGAATCCCATGACCTTTTGGAAATATATAACAGCATTACCCCCGCACCAGTGTACATCCAAGATCGATCTTCCATCTTTCTATACACATGTATCATAATTAAAGAAATGAAAAATAATTAAAATCTAAGATAAAAATTAATTATATGCTAAAAAGCAAAAGTAAAGGCTAAATTAGAGGTTCATAATAAAATCTAGACAGAAGAATATTACATATTATAGTTACGTGTGATTTAAAAGTTAATAATAAAATCTATACATAAATTATTGTTAAAAAACAAGATTTATGAATAAAACCTAGATCCAAAACTAGATCCCTACATATAAAAGCCTAAATATATATATAACGAGGCATGAAGATGATAAGTTTAAATAATAAACAACCTATAAGATGCATGGGAGCACCGAGCACTAACCATGCCATTTATAGGTAAAAAATGGATCCAAACCCTAGGAAAAGTAACCATAAAAAAAGAGACTAAAACTATGGTTACACACCAAAAAAATACATGGAACAACAAGGATTACCTCCTAGAACAATATCCTTCCAAAAACAGGTTCAAAACCTCCGCCCCCCCCCTCCTCTTTTGGCTTTTTCCGCCCTCCGTACGGAGAGGTCGTCCGTGAGCTCGTGAAACAGAGCTCCTGTCGGGAGGAAGGGGACGAATTTATATACTGTTGCCAGCAATAGCGGGCATGATGACATCACCGTGGTGACGATATTACAGGAACCCTGTAATAACGGACCTTATGATGTCACTTGGCGACCGCTATTGCAGGCTAGCCCTGCAATATCGGCCACTAGTGACGTCATCGTACGACCGATATTACAAGCTGAGCCAGTAATAGCGGCTGGCTGGTGACGTCATCGGTGGCCGCTATTACTAGGTGACCCCTATCTTTAATAGCGTTGCCTCTGATGACGTCATCAGCGCCCGCTATTGTAGGGACCTCTGCAATAGCGTTGCACCCTAATGACGTCACCAATGGCATCCAACAATAGCGTTTTTTGTGTGCCCGCTATTACTTGGAAAATGTCCCCTGATATTGCTGGCTCTTTTAGTAGTAGTGTGTATTAATAGTCTTAACTTATTTTTTCGAATAGGATTACTCCACTTCCATCCCAGAGCAGAACGGAGATCAAAATATTACAAGAGTATGAGGTTTTAGTAAAAGAACCAAAGGCGGGAGCGTGAAGCCCTCCATTTTTGATCCCTACATAATTATCAGAACTCTAGAAAACTGTGCAAGGGTATTCACTCAACCCACGTTACATTTTCATGGCATAAACCCCTCCGGTTTCCATTAGTCCACAGAGCCTATTACACTTTGTGATCATAGGTACGGCTTTACCTTGACTGATCGTGCTCATTGGCTTGCCCACCGTCTTGTCCATCATCCTAAGCATTTGATCCTGGCAGCGGTAGCAGGATGCATCTCCCCTGCATCCCCGTTATCTGTAATGTTGTCTTCAACATCAAGTCATCCCCTGCATGCATAATTTCTTGCATATCCTCCGAGTACAGACCTACCCCGTATTTTATATAAGTACAAGCCTGGCCAATATTTTATATAAGTACAAGCCTGACAAATTATGTCAAAGGGACGTTTAATTGGTTTCTTATACAAGCAAGCTCTGTTCCTGGACTTCCATGTTGCGCAGCAAATCGCCACTAATCCTAGTGTATTGAAGAAAACAGATATCGCTGTTGGAAGATGGAGTTCTAGTTAGTTAGGACTCCTTGGTTTGTTTAGATTGTGTTGTTAACTGATTCGGTTGCGCCTGTTGTGATTGTATGTAATCTGTGTACTCATGGATATATAATATAAGTTGTGCAGCACCTAGGGTGCACACTTCCATCCATCATCACATGGTAATCAGAGCTAGCCTCCAACACATCTAGTTTTTTTTTCCGATCTCACGACCTCTTCGTCATGGCTCCTGGCAAGACCTCTTCTTCTTCCACCGCTGTTTCCAACCTACCCACCACGACCATCTCTGTGCTCCCCTCCCACCCCATCTCTAAGAAACTTACTCGTGACAACTACATGCTTTGGTGAGCCATATCCTTCCATCAGTGCGCACTGCACAGCTGCTAGGTATCCTTGAAGGCCGGGTGGTCGTGCCTCCCTCGGCGGTCTCTACTGAAGATCCATCAGACAAGATGAAGACGATCCAGGTTCCTAACCTGGATCACACGACATGGCTGGCGCAGGATCAACTATTCCTCAGCTTCATCAACAATTCGTTGTCCAAGTGTCACATCCGGTTTTAACAAGCAAAACCGAATGTATCTGTATGTGTGCCTAGAACAAGTTTTCATGCACAGAGGACAATTAATGTGATAAAAGAACAATGTATTTATTAATAATGCAATTACTTACATGAATATTGTCTCAGAAGACTAAATAAGATACATGCTAGTGGAAGACTCCATAACACCACAGGAAATCGACACGGGGCTCGCGCGCCTAGACCTTGTCATCGGTGGTGTAGTCCAAAACTTCTCCATCTTCTGAGTAGCAGTTTATTGTAGCATAAATGGGAAATAGCAAGGGTGAGTACATGTCCTACATGGTTTGCAATAGAAAGCACCTACACTAGTTCAGTAAATGAAAGTAACCTATTTACTATGTGAAAGAACCGACAAGTTACCCCACCTGTCAAACACTGCAAGCTACTCCACTTGCACCAAAACCACACTACAGGTTACCCCACATGTAGCAACCTATGGGTTACTCCACCTATAACCACCCATCCATGCCCCCTAGTTCAAGTGAGGATCCAGGCCACTCGTGACCGTAAGCACGACTCGTTATAACTGTTTTACACTCTACGAGAGGTTGCACAACTTTACCCATAGGTTGGTGATTCCCTCACCCGTCGGTGACTAAAGTCTTTATTTCGCCAACACACTTTCGTAGTTGTGAGGCCAAGAGATCATCACGAGGTCTTCCAAAGGACTTCCTAGCTTGCAGAACGCCCACTCTAAGGTTTCACCGTTGTGGAAGAATACCGCTTCACAACGAAGCCCCTCTAGCGACGTGGCTTGAAGTACTCCTTGCATCGCCTCGAATCCGTAAGCTGCCCTTTCTACATCCTTCCTCGACGCCCGCAGAACCGGGAAGTGATCTTGATACTTGACCATGCCTAACCATTACCAGCCTTGTGCCTTGTGCGGAAGTCCTGGGTTGCCGCTCCAAGAACCGGCCCTTATGATCCCTAACAGGTACCACGACAACCAACAAGTACTACATCGGTACTCATGCATTCCCGCATCTTCATCAGGATTACCGGTTCATGATCATTATGTTCAAGTGAGCAATTATTCAAATTTTGCATTTGGTTCAATTGTAAACCCCATTAAAAGCAAGCTAAGCATGACGTACCCATACTATATCACTACACCCAAAACCAAGGTGACAAGGATAAAGTAGAGGAAGGGTATGACACAGTATGACACATGTGATTCAAATTAAATGCGATGCATGTAAATAAATTAAGAAAGAGTAAGAAATAGGCTCAATGGGCATCAAGGACATCTGCCTCATTCCCCTTGCTGCCGCTCAATCTTCAACTCTTGCTCATATAGATCCTCGAATTGTGTGCTCTTCTAATTAACGTCACACAAACATGCAACAAACATAAAAGCAACTAAGAAACTGTGACAACTTGTGTCATGTTTGTTGCAGTTAGCATTTTTAAAACCTATCTCTAGTCTAGTAGCAACCCCTCAAGAAATTTCATTAACATGCAAATAGATTTGGATCTGTCAATTAATTCAAATTCTATTTGAATTAAACTACAACTCAAAATTCTACAACATAAGTTTGGCCCACAAAAAAATATATGTTGTAGTACTTGGCAAAAGAAAATTCTAGCCCAAGTTGCATTGAATTTTATTGAGGTTTAGTACCCCAATTAATTCAGAGAAACTTAACTTTTAAGAATTTTCCCTAAATTACCAGAATTTATCCACAAGGAATTTGGACATTAGCTCAACGTGCATGTCATTTCCTTGAATTATCCTAACTAAGAAAATTTTCCATTTAATTTTTGAGCTCAGAAAGTGCTTGTATTTAATTTTTCATTTTGGATGAAAAGCACATTTGGAAAATGGAGAGAAAAGAAAAGATGCCAAGGCATATACCAGTGGGCCCCGCCTAGAACCCTCCCAATAGCTCTCCACGGGCACGCCTGCACTCGACCGGGCTGTACGTCGGTGCCACGTGGCGCCAGCCTCCCGACCAGGTGGCCACCTGGTCGGGACGGAGCCGGGGCTCTCAAAGTCGGTCGGGAGAGCCCCTCTCCCTTTCTCCTCCCCATTTGAGCCCTGCCCGGAACGGTCATTGTCGCCGCCACCTTAGGAGCTGACGCACCGTCGTCCATGGCCACCGCAGCTCAATCTCGACTGCCCGAAACTCCGCCCCACACCCCTCCTGCCCCACGACACCCCCGCACCGCGAAGCATGGACCGGGGTTGACGAATCAAATGATTTGCCCGTTTCCAGCCATCCCAACATTCCAGCCAAATCCGGCCTCTCCGGTGAGCCATTTTGCACCATTCTTTGTCGGCCAAATTTGCTGCAGGACATCGCCACTTTGTGAAATTAGCTGAGGACACTTAAAAAAGTCATATTAGCTAGTGGACACTACCGAAATGTGGTAATTAGCTGCTGGACACTATAACATAGGAAACGGGTTTTTCTAAATTTTTTATCTCGATGCACATGGCATACGATAATTTCAAACTTTGCATAAGTATGTATTGTTGCATTCTCTATCTAGGTGTTTTTCCTCATAATTGTTTTGACAGTTTGCATAGCTTAATCTGAAAAATAAATATTCTTCAAGTTGAAAAGTTATGCAAACTGTAAAAAAAATTGTGAGAAAAAACACATAGTTAGAGAATGCAACAATACATACTCATGCAAAATTTCAAGTCATCATGTGACATGTGCATCAAGATAAAAAAAATAGAAAAACTCTTTTCCTATGTTATAGTGTCTAGCAGCTAATTACCACATTTCGGTAGTGTCCGTCAGCTAATATGACTTTTTCGGTGTCTCTCGGCTAATTTCACAAAGTGACGATGTCCTGCAGCAAATTTGGCCTTCTTTGTCGCGTGCGTGCGGCACTCCTCTCGGGGCCTCACTAACAAGCTCATTCCTTGATTTCTTCCGCGAGGTGAAGTCGGATGCCACTTTTCCATGTCGCCATTGCCGACTGCCCGCAAGCTCTACGGTGTGAACCACCCTTGGGAGCTGCTCATCCACGTTCGAGCTAGTGCTGGTCTTCTCCGGCTCTCGTGAACCTCTACGAGTAGACGATACCAAGTTTGGATCTTCCCAAACGACGAGTCGTCGCGCCGAACCTCTTCCCGCCACCGCCGCTCGTTGTTCCACCCCTTCGGTGAGCCCCTAGCCGCGTGCCACCCCCGGCGTGACACCCATGCCACGCCGTCCCTCCCGGACCCCATGTCGGTCCGCGCGCCGCTTGCCTCCGACCGGTCGCCGTCGAGGCCACGGGGCTGGCCACATGGCCAGGATCAAGTGTGGCCGTGGCCACGCCGAATTCAGAACTTTGTGGTCTGCGATGTGGCCCCGAGCGTAGGGGAACTATTTTAAATACTCGGTGGCATTTTTGTAATTAAGGTAGAAATTTGTTTAAAACTAGAAAATTCATATCTTTTGATCTAGACCTCAAAAAATCGCAAACTAAATTTTGTTAGAATCCTTAAGACATGTACTATTTAATGGTGCAATTAGATTGGCATGATTAGAGGAAAATTAATTAAGTTGATGTCCTTTTCGGATATTCAAGTTTATTACTTAATTAATTATTAGACTGCCTTTAATCTAGGACCTTAATTCAATTATCATCCTTAATATGTGAATAGTGACTAGAGGAAATTAAATTCTAAGTTACCTAGCTTTTGCAAGGTTTATGGAATTATTTTCATGCACATACGACGATGATTTAAATGCTTCAGGGGAGCTAATGAATTAGATTAATCTTTAAATTCTTTATGTTTAAGTCTTTTATTTCATCACTATATGTTTGTAGGTTTGTACTGTGCACTAGGTGTATAGGAGTTGTGATGAAAACCTACCATGTAGTAGGATCCTTATTATCCATGTTCGACTATCCCTACATTAGTTGCTTGCTAATTAGGGCGATGATCCGTCGAGTGGAACGGAGACCACTCGTAGTATAGGAAGATCACTTTCGGACAAAATGCTAAGTATTTGAGATGAGAATGGAAATTAGAGGCCGACGGGCAAAAGTGAAGGACTCGGAGGACTCTTCTAGGAGGTAACCCCGTCTCGTGCGTACAAGGGCCGCGTCATGTCCGACCCATGTGGATAAGTTTAAACGTATTGTTTAGATGCTGGTGTTAATAGGTCCAGTAAACCGACATACCGATGGTTGTTGTATGTTAGAGAGATATCCTACTCCCTTGATTATTAGGCGGGAATTTGGGAGGAGAGGAGGGAGCACTCTACTCACGGATGACGTCCGGGATATCTTAGCGTGAGGGACCCTTCTCTAGGGAGCTAGGCCCGACTAACACTACAGTACCGGCTGGAAAAGGTTGTCTCATGCGGCTTCGAGAAGCGCGTATGTGACATTCAATCAGGTTTCTTTTGGAGGAGGTAAATCGATTCGAATCGCTGCCCCTTATAGTAACGAGTATAACTTATCTCGTCCACCAGGACGTAGTAAGAAGAGGAACTTATATGATGATGATGATTAATTTGATGTATTGCTTATTACATTGTTTGGAAACATGTAATGCTTTAGCTTAGTGCAAATTAAATTTAATCTTTGTTACAACTTAATGAACTGCTAAAAGATGAAAGTGAGGATCCACTTATAGGCTGACTTAGTGCTTATTTATCCTACCCTTAGGCCTGTGCATGTATAGGAGTCGGCTGTAGATGACCACTTTGATGGGTCGGTCTTGCTGAGCTTTAGTTGCTCGGGGCTTTTCTCTATGTGGTTTTTAGAGGAACCAGTCGAGCAGGATGACATAGTTGGAGATGGCGACCGGCAGGACCAGTCCACGGACGGAGGCCACTACATTTGGGAGTGGTGCGGTCCAGATGGGTAGATGATGATGTGCCGACATGGTGTTTAGGGCAAAACACCTGTCTCTACCGGATGGCCCGTGGTGTATCGCCGCAAGAGCGATTGTATCTTATTTGCTTCCGTTGTGTTAGTGTGTATTCCAAAGTTATTTGCTTCTGAATTGATGAGACTCGATGTACTTTTTCTTCAAGATGGATGTAAAAGACTTGTATCTTAATTTCCCTTGTATCATGCTTTGTATGTTGTAATAATAAGGCATCGCAGATGCGTAATGCCACCAAGATGATCCTGGCAATGGAACCGCTTCTTCGTCGGATGGGTCTGTCATAGAAACAATACACCAAACAATACTATAGTACTGTGAAAATAGTACTAATAAATAGTACACGTCGCTACGATCGTGTGAGCGCAACAATGACCTAAATCGGAGCTATGAGCGAAAAGTTACGAAGGTTTGAAGTTTTAGGGGCTAAAACATAGAAACAACAAGATAAGGACTTATTGTGAATATGAAAAAGTTTGGGAAGTAGAGTGTAAAAGATATTTACTACTTATAAAAATACCAGTTCGTGGCTTGCGTTGGTGGTTGGTCGTTCGCCCCTCTATGTGGAGTGGATTCTGCGCCGACAGGTGGGCCCATGCCCAACCATGTACAAATGGAAGCGGCAAGCTTGAATGCTTGAGCTGGCTAGAACATTCTCGATTTCTACCCCAAGCAGCCGCCACTGCATCTTTTTACCTTGGCTGCATCATCCCGTTGATTCAACGGGGCGCCTATAGATGAGCTCATGCCCGACACTTTGTTCATCTCCCTTTTCTCTCTCGTGCTTGCTTCTTCAACAAACAAGCCGAGAGCCGGTGGGCAGAGATTACAGATGGACGGAAGGAGCAAGGCAAGTGTGATAATCAGATCTGAGTTTAGCTTGTGGGTCCAAGGACTTTGCGGTCGATTTTAGCTGTTGAGACTTTTATGTCTTCAAAATGCTTGAGATTGTTGGGAGAGATTCCTTACTGACCACGAGGTCGCCCTTCGCACAAATTCCTCTCCGCCACTTCAAATCTAGAGAGAGAGGGGGAGAGGTGCTTGGACATTCTGTCATAGGGCAACAGTGAAATCAGAAGAGTCAAAATCTGGAAGAGGAGACAAGGGAAGCTCCGCTCCTGATAGCCCTTTCTTTTTCCTTTTTTCCCTCTCTTCCGGTTTGTTTGCTGTGGCTAGCCGTGGCCATGTGGTTTGTGTGGGTTCACTGCTACTCTGGCTCTGAAAGAAATGACCATTAGCATAATGAATTATCAATAGAGGATATAAGTTAGAGTCCACCGTGGTCATGGCGGCAAGCATATTGCTGTTGTAAATTAGTGGGCCGATTTTAATAAGGTAATGGCTACCATTGACACACCAAAATAATTACGCGTCATGCTTGGAAGACATTATGATATGGACATATGATGTAGTGTACATGGCGTGTCATGATAATGGACATATGGTCCTATGCTTCTGTAATTTACTCAAACAAACCAAACGTACACTATAGCAAAAACTCACTATAGCCACGGTTGGGGGCTCTACAGCCACGGTCAGTCCCAATCGTGGCTATGTTTCCGAGACTACAGAAAATCATCTGTAGCCTCGAGAAAACAGAACAACCGTAGCTATAGTACGCAACTATAGCCACGGTTCACTATGTCAACCGTGGCTATAGTGGCGTACTACAGCCACGGTTAACATAGCCAACCGTGGCTATAGTGACGTACTATAGCCACGGTTCGACACATAGACCGTGGCTATAGTGGAATACTATAGCCACGGTTCGGTAAACCAACCGTGGCTATAGTGCCACGGTTGGCATAGTGAACCGTGGCTATTTACTTTTTTAACAATAAAAAAATAAATACGCATTAGAAATAATAAATTACAATTACATAACATTAACCATAATTACATCACATTAACATTAAAGTATTACATCACATTAACAAAATATTTACAGATATTAACAAAATCCATCAAAAGTTTAATAATGTGAACATCACAATGTTTTTTCAAACTAAGTCTATACTATACGAATCTTCAACAACATCGGGCTCGTACGGTCGTTTCGTGCCGCACCACTCGAAAAGTGCCCGATACTCCTTCGTCACTTCACTTTGCTCGTCAAAGAACCGACCACGAGGACTGATGACCTCCCTAAGCAAGAAACGGCACATCCTAGCGACAATGTAGTACATGTCATTTGTACTTAGATGCTTTCGCGCCGTCGGGAATCCATTCTTGGATATTTCATTCAATATCTTTTTGTCCGTTATCATTGCCTTTTCTAGACTTTTTGTTCGCTGTCAATAAATACATAAAAGTTGGTACATGATTGACAAAAGCAGAAAGAATGTAAATTAAATAGATGCAATCTTAGCGTACCTCCTCGGTAGTCTCATGGGTGATGACATTCAAGTAGGATGCAGCGGAGCTCGAATACGCACATGCGTAGTATCCACAGTGCACACTACCTTTTACTTGCTTAATGCACTCGTTAAATAGAGTGAAGTAAAAAACATCACTCTATTTCAATGATAGCAGCATAAAGAAAATTAGATGTGTGTGACGTGTGTCTTACCGGAAATTTATGACGAAAGTATATTTGTTTCCGAATTCTATAACATGCCACCTTCGGGTTCTTTACGTAGTTCAAATAAGCACTACAGTATTGAGAAAAGGGTATTATTGCATGAAATTATCGCTATTTAATTGTACGTCTATACTTACCAATTTATAACGCTCACGATATCTTCGTAGCGATTGAAGTCGTAGTCAAGGCTATCCAAGACTAATAGATATCCAATTTTTGGCATGATCAGAAAACAAATCCAATGACCACTGCAACAAAAGATCGTATTCGTTAGTATGTCATCTATCTTTACGATCGACGAAAGGAAGGTAGTGGTCGAACTTACTCGAAGTGGTAAGGCGCGTAAATGGCGTGACAATCCTGCCATTCCCTGAAGCACCTGTAAATATAACCTGCAGCTTGACTCCTAGCTTTTGTCCTCATGGTGTCCTTCAGTTCTTGTAACTCTTGCGGTGTCTTATCCTTATATATCTTGTCTTTCTCATTTATCCGGGGTTGATCGCACTTTGATTGATCAAGCTCGGATTGAGATACCCAACCTTCCAATCGGGTCTGTCGTATCTCTTCTTTTGGAATGCTGAATTCAAGCTACATTAAAAGCAAAAGGGAGTGTGTAACATGTACTGCAAAAAGTATGAGATAAGAAAAAGATGGATGGAGGCACTTACATGCACCACAAGGTTACGAAGGTCGTGTCCATCTCGCCGAGGCGAAACATAGTGTGGATATCATTGAAATATAGTCCAAGGACCGAATCACCGGTATCGTTGAACACGTCCCTCGGAAGCTTACGAGTGATCACATCCACTCCTTCTTTCGCTGCCGCTACGTACCGATCATGCAGCTTCCGCATCTCCCACGGTAGGTTTGACAACATGTTTTTAGATACGAGGGGTTTGCCAAAGATGAAATTTGGGAAGTCCTCATTCTCGTCACGACCCTCAAATATGTCATCATCGTAATGTACCAATTGACGAGGTTCCGTGATTGGCTGCACGGGTCCCTTCCTCATTCGCTCCAAGTATTTCGTGACATGTTCGGGCTGCGGCTTTGACGGATCCACCCCCGCAGGCGTAATCATCCTTGGAATTACAGGAGTAAACTCCTTCCGAAGAGGCTCGATAAGCCGAGGCTCTTCATCCAAGGCTAGGGTTTCACCTTCCGGCTCGACGGAGGAGATACATTGCCCTTCCGGCTCGACAAGGGGCACTATTTGTTGCTGAGGGTCCTCATAGCTGTGTACTCGTGGCGGTTTCTTGCCGCGGGCTGTCCGCGAGTATAGGACTCATAACCGCTTCATGTCCTTGTTCATCTTGTTCCTTAGCGGCTGAAGCAGCACCCGACAAAGGAGACGGTTCTCCTGCTCCAGCTTCATCCCCCGTGAATTGTTGACTCTCATGAACCGATCCGTGTCCGGACAAGGGGGAGGGGAAACTCGTGGTTCCGAGAGCACAACCTCACGACGTTTCCACATGATGAACGAACCGATAGCATCATGTAGAGTTATAATCCCCGCGTCGGGTATGGGGCACTCAATCTCGTGCTCCTCACATCCTTGGTTGACCTCCTCGACGGTAACACGGACGTACCGGGTGGAATATCCATGTTGTGGAGTGTTCGTCCCGGAAGTGCTCTACCAGTTGCAACCTTCATGGTCTTTCCCTTGTAACCAAACGGCACATGCAGCTCACAAGGACATTCTTGCGTTATCACTTCCCCTTCTAACGGGGAGGTAAAGCTAGGCGAAGTGGTTGGGACAGTAGGAGTCGTATCGGGGATACTTCCACTTCGCAGTCAGCTTGGTACATCTCCATCTGTCTCCTCCACTCTTCCTTGTCCCTCTCCTCTTTATCTTTCTTGTGAAATTTATGTTTTTTGTACAACGAAGCGGAAGAGCTAGAGGAGAAACCCTCTTTCTAAGTTGCCTTGGAGGACACCGCTCGCACCCGCCCGCCATGCTCTTTGGTCCCCACAGCAAGAGAGAGTTGGTCTCCGTGATATTCGGATTGAATAACACCGGACTCGCGTCTGCGACTTGATGTCACCCGTCAATTGCTGGATAACTTGCGCCGATTCCGCGTCCATCGAAATAATCTCCCCATTTTCATCCATTTTAGAGTGCGCACGGACCCAATTTTTGGCACGCGGCTCGAGGCCCTCTAGTGGATCGGGCTTCCCTCTAGCACGGAGCTTTTCTTCCATCGCCTTCCACTCCGGAATCTTTTTCTTGTAGCCGCCGGGGCCCAAGTGTGGCTTGTACTTATTTTTTCTGTTCAGCTCTAACATCTTTGCACTAAGGTCCTTGGCAGGCCCAGTTGTCTTCTGCTGAACAAATTCTTCCCAGTCCCGTGGACTTATTTGACCATAATCGTCAAAGGGTGTTATGCCACGTTCACGTAACGACAGTTTAGTCGGGACCTCCATTCTCGAAAGATATGTGACATTGCGGTCAGCGTTGCCTTCTTGGCTTTCTCGAGGTCCGCTGGTGGGAAGAGAATGTGTGATCTAACGGCATTCCACATTTCCTCTTTACGCTCTTGAGGAACCAGCTTCCATTCGGTCCAGGTTATTTTGCATTTCTCCCCGACAACAACACCACAACGATTCCGTCATTTTGCATGGACACCCATTGGTTCAACAGGCTCCCGGTCGGCGGGGTCCAGTGTTGTCACCTCATATGTGCCCTCAGCCTTGTTCGCGGACCGTTTACCCTCACGCTTGCGCTTTCGGGGGACTCATGGGCCGGTATGTTTTTCATTTGCTCCTCATGAGGTGTGTCTTCGCAAGCCATGGAATGTGTCGCTTGTGCGGCCAAGGCACGACGAACACTTCGTCGAGGAACCTACCATATAAAGAATCATTGAAGCTCGGTAGTATGCTAATACGGGAAACTTGAAATATTTAAACAAAGAATGACATTTCACGTGATACCTCTTCCGAGGGCACGTAATCTGGGTCCTCATTAATACCCCTAGGTTCACGACGCTGGGGGGGGGTGAGGATCCTCTCGGTTCTTCCCATTGTCCACTTGATGAGGAGCTTTCATGGTTCATATTCACAACATCCTCCCGTGTATACTTGGATCGGGGGCTGTCCGCCATTATAGGATTTGATACCTTTAGCGTAACAATGAAAAGATTTAGTAGCAAACAATTAGAGGAAAGAGTTAAAATAGAGAAAAGATGACAGAAAAGGATTATTAGAGGAAAGAGCTAAAATAGAGTTAGCATTGGCATCGGAACATGGATAGCATCGGGATCAAATAGAAGAAGAGGAAGACGAGATAGAAGGACATACAATGTAGAACACTTTCATAAGAAAGGCAGGTGCACACTATTATACGACCTCGAGGTAATGCATACCATAATTTATACGACCTCGAGGTAAATAGGTCGGGATACTTGGGTATCCTCCGAAAAATCAAATATAATATGCCATACACATCACAAAGATGATCCGGAGAATACCCAAGCATCCGACCATGTCTACCTAAGGTCGTACGAGTTGCGGTATGTCTTGCATTTTATTGTACCAACCTTCCTAATGAAAGACACCCTACATTCTATATTCTTCTACCCCATCTTCCCGTTCTCCTAAATATGCAAATGCTTATCAAGAGTCATCGTCATCCGCCAAAAAGTTAGAATTTTTTTTGAAGACTTAGATGAAAATGTATTTTTCGAAGAAAATGAGTACATTCCATGGCATCGGAACGGGGAAGAAGAGGATGCAGCTAAGGAGGATGAACATACAATGTAGAACACTTTCATAAGAAAGGCAGGTGCATACTATGCAATGCATACCACAATTTATACGACCTCGGGGTAGATAGGTCGGGATACTTGGGTATCCTCCGGAAAATCAAATATAATGTGCCATACACATCACAAAGATGATCCGGAGAATACCCAAGCATCCGACCATGTCTACCCCAGGTCGTACAAGTTGCGGTATGTCTTGCATTTTATTGTACCAACCTTCCTAATGAAAGACACCCTACATTCTATATTGATCCCCCCAGCTACCTCCTCTTCTATCAACAATCATCATCTGCCAAAAAGATAGGATTTTTTGCTCTCGGTGCGGGTTGCCAAATCAACGGCCATCCAACGCTATCGTTAAGGTCATCGACTCGTATGTCAACATGTTTCCAACATCCGAGGATGCGGTCCATGCTGCCACACTCATCTCACTTTGCCCGCTTTCATCATCGAGCATGGCTAGACCATAAAAAGAGAGGAAAGAAAAGAGAGGAAGAGAGGAGAAAAGAGAGGAAATAGAGGAAGAAAGGAGAAAGAGAGTGAGAGAGAGAGGAAAGAGATGAGAAATCAGCACTTAAAATAAATACTTTGCCTTATAATCCATGTGCTGATTTAGCTAGAGAGTGAGAGAGACAGGAAAAGATAGGAAATAGAGGAGAAAAAGAGAAAAGAGAGGAGAGGAAAGGGAGGAGAAAATAGTTTTTATTTGAAAAAAAATGGTCTAGCCATGAAAAAGCGGAGAAAAGAGAGGAAATAGAGGAAGAGAGGAGAAAAGAGAGTAAGAGAGGAAAGAGAGGAAAGAGAGGAAGAGATGAAAGAGAGGTAAAAAAATAGAATAGATAGGATGAAATAGTTTTTATTTAAAAACAATGATCTAGCCATGAAAGAGAGGAGAAAAGAGAGGAAATAGAGGAAGAAAGGAGAAAGAGAGGAAGAGAGGAGGAAAGAGAGAAAGAGAGGAGTAAAGAGAAGCACTGAAAATCAGCACTTATAATAAATACTTTGCCTTAAAATCCATGTGCTGATTTAGCTAGAGAGTGAGAGAGAGAGAGGGGAAAAGAGAGGAAATAGAGGAGAAAAAGAGAAAAGAGAGAAGAGGAGAGCGAGGAGAAAATAGGTGGCTAATGTATAATTTAGATAGCCACGATAGATAGGTAGACTTAGATAATTGATTTAAGTGGCAGAAAAATAATTAACAATTTATTAAATCCATTAATGTTGCTGAAAATAAATAGAATATTATTAAATTAATTAAAGTAGTTGAAAAATTATTTAAAACTTGTTAAATTGTGAAAAGTGACAGAAAAAATGGAAAGGTTATTAAATTCATTTATTTTGCTCAAAATTCACTAAAATATTATTAAATTAATTACAGTTGCTTGAAACATATATATCTCGAGTACATCATAGGTACATCGCAATGAAATAATAAAGATACATTATCCTTGAACGATTTTTCCTTCGCAATCCGTGCGTAGGTATGGCATTCCTTGATACGATAGTTTTGCTTCAATGACTTTAAATTTTTTCGGATCCACTAATAATGGAACTTCATCATACTGATTGTATGCATCTTGATCGTCGACCCCATCCACTCCAAGTATTCTTTGTTTACCGGGAATAACAATGTGCTTCTTCTCATCCTTTGGATCGAGTATATAGAACACTTGTTCTGCTACCTTAGCAAGTATCCACGGGTCATCTTTATAACCTACATTCTTCAGATCGACGACGGTTAACCCGTATTCATCGACCTCCACCCCATCCGGGTGTTTGACCCATTTGCATTTGAAGACAGGAACTTGTAAATCTGGTCCATAGTTCAGTTCCCAAATTTCCTCTATGTACCCATAATATGAGGTGTAATTGTTATCGTCATCAAGGGCTTCAACTCGAACTCCGCTGTTTTGACACTTACTTTTCGTGTCCTTCTTTGAAGTGTGAAAAGTAAAACCATTAATGTCGTACGCCCGATAAGTCACCACAGTCTTTGAAGATCGGGCAGCTAAGATTCTCAACATTTTCTCATCCATCGAGTCTCCACGTGGAAGGTCTTGACTCTCGAATCATGATGTGAAAGTTTTCTTGTGCTCCTGTACTAACCATGCACCGCTTTTGCCCCGAACATTGTTTAGTTCAAGCTCCTCAATGTGTTTTGTGAAATACGGGGCAACAATACGTGATTGTTGCAGATACAGTAAAATGGGCTTTGTCAACTCGTTTATATTCGCGGTCGGTGAATGATTTTCGTCCTCGTATACCTTTTCCACTTAACCTTCCCTCATGACGAGACACGGGTACACCAATAGATCGACCGTCTTTAATATAATCTGCACAACACTCAATAATCTCCTCGGTGGTGTAGCCCTCAATCATTGAACCCTCTCGGATGACAACGAGTACGTACATAGCGTTTCATAACATACATGAACCTCTCGTAGGGGAACATATGATGCATGTAGACGGGACCTAAAGCAGATATCTGGTCAACAATATGAAGCATGAAGTGTTCCATAGTATCAAAATAGGATGGCGGAAAGCACATTTCGAGCATGCACATTGTTTCCTTTATGTGGGTTCGTAGTTTATCCAACTCATGTTTATTGATCACCTTCTTTGAGACCGTGTTCCGTAAGTAGCACGGACGAGTGATAGTCAACTTCAACCATTCAGATTTCACAGCTCGATAGCGATAGCCGTAAACACCGAAAGTAGTGTGTGACAATCATGAGTGTTGTAACCACTTATCTTTAAGTCTTTCATGTCTACGAGATTTTGGACATTCGATGAGAAACCGGTCGGTGCTTTAATCCCGTGTAGACACTTCAAGAACGCTATTTTCTCCTCATGCGTTAGGGTGTAGCAGGTCGGCGGGAGGTAGTACTTTCCGTTCGCTCTTTCTTGCGGATGGAGCTCGGCCTAATATTCATCTCTACAAGGTCTCTACGTGCGTTCAGTCCATCCTTTGTCTTACCGGGTAGGTCAAGTATAAGGCCGGTAGTGCTGTCAAATACACCTTTCCCAATGTGCATCCAATCAAATGCATGAGTCACTTCCAATTCTTCCCAGCATCCGAGATATCCGTAGAATATAGAAAGCTTCTTATACGGCGTTGCAGCTTTTGACTTTGCAACTCCCTTCACGGCCTTTCCAAATGTAGCTTTAATGTTTTTTGTCTTATAAAAGACATCCCCGGAGGTCCAACGTCGAGGTTCTTCGCCGGTCTCAATCGTACCATCAAATTGTTTGGCCATCCGTCGATACGGGTGGCTCCGATGTAAGAATCGACGATTTCGAGTATACACTGTCTTCTTGGATGATGGAAGATACACGTGTGATGTATCGTCAATACAAACAAAGCATGCCTCCTTTCCTTTCACCTGGCCCGAAAGCGCCCTTAACGCCGGGGAATCGATTACGGTCACGAAAATGATCGCTTTCAACGTGAAGTAGTCTCTTCGATGCTCATCCCACATACGCACACCTTCCAACCATAGTTTCCGCATGTCTTCAAACAGTGGTTCCAGGAAGACATCTATGTCGTTCCCGGGTTCTTTCGGTCCAGTATATAAGAATGGACAATAATATGTACTTCCTCTTGTGGCACAACCATGGGGGAGGTTGAACATTGTTAGCAGCACAGGCCAAACGCTGCGAACGTTCCTCGTCATACCAAAAGGGTTCATTCCATCTGTACTCAATGCAAACCGTATATTTCTTGGCTCGTGCGAGAAGTCGTCACGGTGGTTACGATCGAAGTTTTTCCACCGGGTTCCATCCGATGGATGACTCAGCTTATTAGGGTCCCTCTTACGTGTATGCCATGTCATCAGTTCAGCATCTCTTGGGTTGGCAAATATCCGTCTTATGCGATCGACCACCGGTAGGTATCACATGACCAAGGCTGGAACCTTACTATCATCGTCGCTACCGTTGACGATATCGCTTTTCTTCCTCTTCCTGTCATTCTTTCCCCTCTTATTAGTTGTGTCTACATCATACTCCTCATTCGTCTTGTAACGACTTCATTTGCACCTTGGGCATCTCACGAGGTCCTTGAACTCCTCCCCCGGTATAATATACAATGATTTGGACATGCGTGGATTTTTTGCACACCCAGCGACATTGGAGATATCAGTCTCTTAGCATAGTACGTGTTTTTTGGTAACAAGTTTGGCTTTGGCGGTGTATCCGAAAGAAGATCCAACAATTCATTGAAACCGGCATCCGACCACCCATGGATGGCCTTCGGTTTCATGAGTTTGAGAACCGTACGTAACACAGTATTCTTCTTTAGAACATCCCTTGGACTCCTCAAACAATAAATCCTTTGATGCCTTCTCTATCGTTGCAAAGTTATCAAGCCCTCTTGTTGTCCCCGCATTGAGTAAAACTTACGGCTCAACATGACATAACAATTCCTCAACATCAAAATCAGTACATTGTTCTTCTTCGACATGAAAATCAAAAGTCTCGTCAACTTCGACAAACTGTTCTTCTTCAACTTCAATCGGCTGCAACTCAACTTCGACCGCCTCATCTTCTCCATGCTTTGTCCACCTCGTATAATTCTCCAGGAAACCCCTCCTCACTAAGTGAGATTTGATTACAAGTGTATCGGTCCATAATTTTTGATTCTTGCAGTCCACGCATGGACAATATATTTCTTGTCTTCCTAGACGCTTAGCATGCTCTACAGCCCTCTTGAGAAATACATCGACTTGACCTCGGAAATATGCACTTAATCTTGACTCTTCGTACATCCATGTTTTGTCCATCTAAACAAGCATTACGCGAATATTAATTATAATAAAATAATTACTAAATCAAATAATTACCAAGTATGAATATTAAGTATTTATAGAAAATATAAGGAAACTAATATATTGCATAACATAATGTGCTAGAATTAATAATTATTAAATAATTACTAAATAATCTATTTACCATTATGAATATTATATATTTATAGAAAATATAAGGGAACTAATATATTGCATAAGACAATGTGCTATCATATATAAAAACCCACTATACAAATTATTATTAATTGACTCAAATCTTTTAATAATTAAACCGTGCTCTAGGGGTCTCTCTCAAGAGAGCATAAAGTAGATCTTGAATTGATTGACATGAAAAAGGATTGTAAGACATGATTTTTTTGTATGCAACACAAGCACATGATATATGAGTTTATTATACACAACTCAAACCAACAACAAACCTACAAACATGAAGGAATTTGACAAATCAAAATCAAAACCTAGGTCAAATGGTAATCCAAAATTCTCCATGATTACAACACTATAGCAACAAATAATACATGGGATGAGTTTCCCTTACCACGGAGAACAAATTTCTGCAAAAAAAACGAGATCAAAACCTTCCCCCTCGGTTTTCATTTTTTTGCTCAATTTTCGAGCCGCCACACTTGGACCGAGCTCCTGTTCTGTCCGAACGCGGCTTTTATACTGTGCAAAATAATAGCCACGGTCCACTTCTTCAACCGTGGCTATAGATGAAACTATAGCCACGGTTGGTGACGTGGACCGTGGCTATTGGCGCAGGCCACTATAGCCACGGTTCACAAAGCCAACCGTGGCTATAGTGGCCTCTATAGCCACGGTCCAAGGCCACAGTAGCTCGCACCCAACTATAGCCACGGTCAATTTTGCTTGCCGTGGCTATAGGGTTTTGGGCTACATGGCTACGAGTGAGTTATTGTTATAGTGTTATCATTTAAATCTGGGAATAAGTCTACATAACCCCACCACCTATTGCCTAGAGACTACTTAACCCCCCAACCTTTTAAATCGTGTTTACAACCCCCTGACGTTTCTAATACCATTTACTCCACCCCCTGGGTAGTTTTTCAGTCCGGTTTTGCCACCGTGGCATGCTGAGCTGCACCTGTCAAGTGTGACCGGGTTAACAAGAAGTGGCGGGAAGCGAGAGTTGTTTCCCTCCAAAATGAGTGACTCCTTTTTTATCCCCTTAATAGCAGTCAACAAAGGTTAGAGGACGAGACTGATACGCGGCTTGATGTTTGCAGTAGCGTGAAAGAATTTTGAGTCAGAACCGGTTAATGTTTATCTTAACACAGAAATTACTAGTTCAATTTCTAATGAAATATACTTCCATTTTCAAAGCTAGCCTTACAATGTCCCAAAATGTAATACGCTACAAAAGAGCATCATCCATCTTTACAAAAGAGTCATGGGCGTCCACCATCTACTATATCACAAAAAATGCAACTAGTATTACTGCTGGCTTTTTTAGTAGTTATTACCAAACATCAAATGAGAAATCCTAGAAGTATTGTGCCTGGTCTGATGCCTTGCAGCCTGCTGACTCGTACTACCTTCATTGTTTTGAGACGATGGAGATGGAGCCACTGGTGCAGCTCTGTTGTTGCTGCTGCTGCTTTGTCTTGTTGGGACGACCTGCTTCCTTCTGGTGCCTTCGTGTTGTTGGGTAGGTGCTGTCCTTGGCACCTTGCTCCTGCCGACAGCCTGACTTTGTGATGTTCGCACCTAGAAGATAGTAAGAACAACATGTACATGTACAACTAATTGAAAATTTCAGAACAAGAACCGATGTAAAACATGTATAGTTACAAACTTACACTTGGTCCTGGAGCAGATGTACCATTGTCACCTTGCTTCCTCTTCCTGTTAGCATCCCTTGTGATGTATGAATTCTTCTTCTGTCCAGCTTCCTTATTTTGGGGACACGTTCTTATGTTGTGACTGCTGCTCTGGCACAACCTGCATTTCATTTTGATGCCGACCCTACTCAGCTTGGTGCCCTTTGGTTTCTCCTGCGGCTCTCTGGTTCTCTGAGTTTTAGGCCTTCCAGGCATCTTAACATATGCTGGAGGAAGTGGTCTTAGCTTCTCTACTTCTTCATCATCTGCAGAACTATTTATGTCTTTTGGTTGATAATCTGAATCAAGACTGTCAGATTGGTCGTCCATCACATTTTCCTCATGATCAGTTGCATCTTCCATTAATTTTTCAACCTTCTCACGGGACCTGAAAGGAGACTTATAAAATCGCCTGAGTGACAATAAGTCATTTTCTAGTGCTTGTTTCTTCTCTGGTGTTGACAGCGACACATCAACTTCTACCTCCTCTGCTTCACCATCAGCTTCATCATCTGCCTCTGCTTCAGAAATCTCTACCTTGTAGTCACTGAACTTCTACCTACCACCAATTTCTTCAACATAAATGTCAGCCACTCCACCATCAGATATGTGCTCGGCCATCACATAACATGTTTGATCATCAAAAATCAATTTTAGCCCATCATCCAATTGATTTCCAGGGGTCAACCAATAGAGTTGCACATGATTTTCAACATTCGTATGATCACGAAGATGTCCTACTACCTCTGGTAAAGAAAGTTTATCTAACTCTATGTATGAAATCCCTGTTGTATCACCAAAATACTGCAAACGACCCTCCACAGTCAAGAATTCACCACCATAATGAAATCTTATTGCTAGAAATTCTGAAGGATCCATTGCCTATAGGAAAACAAAAAGAGAAGGTATATTAGTCCCAAATCGTACCCCCTAAAAAAATTACCTTCAGCAACTGTTACATCTACGGCAGGACTAATCATAATCCTTCAAAAAATTAGTGATACAAAGAAACTACCTTTTATGATAAACGAATGATTTAGTTTACGGCTACAGAAAACCACAAACTGCCAAAGCTCTAGACTAATGGGAATCAATCCGTAGACACGGAGAGGGCATGGGGATTGAGATCAAACAACTAACCTCACACTCCAACACCATTGCGACCAGTCGGATTCCGTCACGATCGCCGCCTCATTGCCCGATTCGCCGCGGAGAGAAATAATGTAGAAGAAAAGGGGAGCGATCAGAGTCGACGGATCAACCGAGACGAGACGATTCTCCTTCTTTAAATGAGCCACAAGATTGATCGATGTTACTTATAGGCAGGTCCGTCTTGTCAATAGGGTAACAAAGCAAATCTAGCCAAGTCAGCATGCCACGGTGGCAAAACCGGACTGAAAAACTGCCCAGGGGGTGGAGTAAATGGTATTAGAAACGTCAGGGGGTTGTAAACACGATTTTGAAGTTGGGGGCTAAGTAGTCTCTAGGCAATAGGTGGTGGGGTTATGTAGACTTATTCCTTTAAATCTGTGGCGAAGCACGGTCCCTCCAAGCCGCTATCTGTCGGTCTCTGTCCCTTTCGAGACACCCAGGAATCGGTACAGGGAACACCCAACGAAGCGCGTTATAACAGTTCATCATCTCATACAAGTCAGAATATATACATAATGGTATAATACAATCAGGGTTTCAAAATACAACCATTGTGCAATGAAAACTTAATACAATACCGAAGTCTGAAACAACTAAAAGTCTGGCAGCGGAAGTTATTCTTTTTACAACAAAAGACCACCGAGGACAACTAACGTGATGTACTCGAGCTCGTCGTACACCATGATCCTTGCCCTTCACGGCGTCGGGATCCGTTCCCTGTTCCCACTGGAGGGAACCACCATCGGGGCACTGCTCTTCCTTCGGGAAGCTACCGCACGAGTTATAGTAGTATGACTCGTAGCCCGAAAGCATAAAGAACAAAGCCCCGAGTATTCTAATACTCAGCAAGACCGACCCATCAACAGGCACACTAAGGCCGCCGCCTAGTATGCGAAGGCTTTATGGCTGTGGGTTTGACTTTCTTATGAAAACAGCGCTAACGCTGGATCCTTATTTTCAGGTTTTAGCCCATGTTAAGTTCCTTACCTAACTACTGTTTGCAGCCTATAGCTACTGCAATCAAGTTTGCAAGAAAAGATTATCTTTGACCAACAGCTCTTTTTTCTCTTCTCTTCACATTCCACTTGATTAACTATGATCCGACGAGCTAAACAAGCGGTACTCATTACTGCGAGGGACAACAAAACCCGACTACACGACGTATACGCACCACACTGATCGTATAGACAACTTTTCCCACCAACACTTGGCAGAAGAATAGCCGTTTCCAACTCTCCCGGGAATATGGAGACCCCACGCGATACATTCCCCGTCGTCATCCGTGAGCGACCCGTTTCCCTCCCGTGAGACTCCGATCTCACTAACAGCTAGCAAAAGAGAGTTGGCTATGACACATCACTAGGGTGGTAGGGTACATCAGCTTGCTAGGCCCATTACACCAAGCACGTCTCCGGACGGGGCTACCACCTTGCAAGACCTCGACCTCGTCTTGCCCTTTCTCCTACGGGGCCGTCCGGTCTCAATTTCATTAACACCCTCTTCAAATTAACGACAACAACATCAATCACTTAAATACTCCATGCTTTAAGATCACCTGAATCAACTACCGGTGCGACTATGAATTAAGCTTAGCTTCTATTAAGCTACATGTACCAGTCTATCACGAATAAAAAGGAATCCTAACTCATGCATCTAGGGTGTCAATCAATCCCTCTCACCTAGTGCATAACCAGAACTTAACTACTCGTGATAAAAGTAAAAGACTTTAAAACATAGGTAGGCTTGCGGTTAGCTTCGGCGAGGCGCCGAGCTCGCCGTGGGGCGCAACGGTTTTGGGAAAATTGATCTGCGAGCATCTACAAACCACGGCAATGACGGCATAAGGTTGAATCACCTTGGAGATGGCTGGAACATGGAGTTCAACGGTGAGGTGAGGGCAGCGGAGGACGAAACCGTGAAATGCTAAATTCTCGATGAACCCGTATGGGAACCTTAACAATAAGTGAACTAGAAGATAGAGGAGGCTCTTGCGCACCGCTAGGAACATGAACGAGGTGCAATAGCTCACCGTTGGGGTCGCGGTGGGGAGTGGCGGTGAGAACCGGTGGGGAAAGATGTGCTTCGATCCGATGAGCTAGGGTGAGGGGACCCAATTGAAGGCCATGGGGAGGTGGAGCGAGATACTCGCGGGAGGTGGGGTGGTGGCGCTCCGGGTGAGGCGTGGCTAGAACGGAGTGCCGGCGTTGGCACAGGGAGGTGATGGTGGCGGGGTGCTCCGGTGACTCGAACGGAGGAGAGATGGGGTGGTGCGAGGGTTCTTATCCCCATTGGGGCTGGATGGGTGACGCAGCTTGGCAAGCAGCTGCGTGGCGTCCTCTAGGCGTGGCGCACGGCCGGGAGAAGCTCCAGGCGATGGTGGCGGGCGGCGCCGAGAGAGAAAGGAGAGCGAGAGAGAGAGAGAGAGAGAGAGAGAGGCTGGCCTCGTGGGCTTGGCCTCGGCGATTTTGCAAAAAGGCCCCGACTTCCGATTAAATTGGAAAATGCCTTTCCGTTGCCCAGAAAAATTTAACAAAAATCAGGGGTGCTCAGAAAAATATTTCAAACATTTTTCCTTTTGGGTGAGAGTTCCAATTCGAAACTGTTTTGGATATAAAAATTCAAATTTAAAAATCAAAGTAGAACTTTAATTAAAATTTGCAAGAGTTTTAATACTTGAAATTATTTTGAGCAAAAAGGTTCATAAATCTTTTAAATTTATGTTTGACTAGACGAATTGTCAAACAGGTTGTTTTATTTTATTTGCACTCTTTTTACAGAAGTAAATCAAACTCAATTAAAACAACATTTCATTCACATTTTTGCATAAAATTGAATGGCTTTCAAACACAAACATGATGATATGACTGCTCCATGGCATGTAAGTGCATTTTGTTTATTAGAGTTGTTACATTCATGTACCTCATGAACTCGGTATTCATGCCGAAATTGGACAAGTTCGTGGTGGTCTTTATTGATGACATTCTCATCTACTCCATGTCCGAGGAAGAACATGCCTAACATCTTCGTATTGTTCTCCAAAGACTTCGGGATCACCAACTTTATGCCAAATTCAGCAAGTGTGAATTTTGGTTCAAGCAAGCTCCATGCTTGGGCCATATCATTTCAGCGGAAGGAATTTTGGTTGACCCAAGTAAAATTGATGAAGTGCTTAAATGGAAGACTCCTCGAACCATCAAGCATATCCGTAGTTTTCTTGGACTTGTCGGATATTATCAGAAATTCATCCCAATTTTTTTCTAACATAGCCAAACCTAGGACCAACTTATGGGAAAAGGATTCTACATTTAAATGGAGTCAAGAATGTGGGGATGCCTTCCAAACTTTGAAGAAACATTTGACAACCTGCTCCGGTTACGGCTCAACCCGACATCACTAAGTCGTTTGACGTATATTGTGATGCGTCCGACGTAGGTTTGGGTTGTGTTCTTATGCAAGAAGGTAGAGTAATTGCCTATGAATCGTGCCAACTTCGCAAGCATGAACAAATCTATACGACTCATGACCTATAATTGGCATCGGTGGTTCTTGCTCTCAAATCATGGAGACACTATCTTCTAGGTAATCTTGTGCATCACTACACCGACCACAAAAGACTCAAGTATATGTTCACTCAACAAGAATTAAATATGAGGCAAAGAAGATGGCTGGAATTAATCAAGGATTATGAGCTGGAA
Organism: Chloris gayana; assembly: GCA_031894775.1. Lineage (NCBI taxonomy): Eukaryota > Viridiplantae > Streptophyta > Magnoliopsida > Poales > Poaceae > Chloris > Chloris gayana. The sequence continues at coordinate 141,024 of JAUNZO010001481.1, read as the reverse complement.
ATTCATTATGACCCCGGAAAGGCTAATGTAGTTGCCGATGCACTAAGTCGCAAACAACAATGTAATCACTTAGAAATATGCTCAGTGGAAGATGCCGGAAAATCTGAACATAAGGAGAATCCATGTCATCACATCATTCCTTGTGGTGCTTTGCACAATTTGGCTCTTGTTCCTACTCTCGGAGAGGAAATTATAGAAGCTCGGAAAAAGGATGATGGTATGGAACACATCTAGCAGAATTTGGGCAAGGAAAAGACTAAATGCTTTTGTCAAGATGATGATGGTGTTCTATGGTTTAACAACCGGCTTGTTGTCCCAAAGGACAAAATTCTTGATGAAGCGCATTTGTCCAAATAATCCATACCCCGGTAGTAACAAAATGTACCGTGGGTTAAGAAAAAAATTTGGTGGACTCGCATGAAGTGAGAAGTGGCTCGTTATGTTGCCAAGTGTGATATTTGTAAACGAGTCAAGGCGGATCATTTGAAGAAAGTGGGTTTGTTGCATCCATTAAAAATCCCTGCTTGGAAATGGGAGGATATTGCTATGGATGTCGTTGTCGGATTACCTCTCAAATCCAAGAAACATGACTCAATATGAGTTATTGTTGATTGGTTAATAAAATCAGCACACTTCATTCCGGTCCATACACCCTATAGTTCGTAGAAATATGCTAAATTGTATATTGCCCAGTTGTTATGTTTGCACGATGTGCCAAAGACTATTATTTCCGATCGAGGGCCACAATTTATCTCTCGGGAACAATTGCATGCTGGTATTGGTACTACCCTTATCAAGCTCAAGCACATCACCCACAAACCGACGGACAATCGGAAAGGTTCATTCAATATTTGGAAGATATGTTGAGAGCGTGTGCTTTAACCCAAAAAGGCAATTGGGATGATCAATTGTCGTTCATTGAATTTTCCAACAATAATAGTTATCAAGAAAGTTCTGGAGTTACACCCTTCGAAGCCTTGTATGGACATTCTTACCGTAGGCCCTTAAATTGGTCCGAGTCGGACGAAAGAAAAGTTCTGGAGTTACACCCTTTGAATTTTCGGTCCCGATCTTGTTGAGCAAGCCAAAGAAAAGGTGAGGGAATTTCTATCCAATATGAAGGCCGCTCAATCTCGCCAAATCAGTTATGATAATAAAAGAAGACGCCCGCTGGAATTTGAAGTAAATGACCATGTCTATCTTCGAGTATGTCCGAACAACGGTGTATCATGTCTTGGGATAAAAGGAAAACTCGCTCCTCGGTATATTAGACCTTATCCTATCATGGAGAAGTGTAGTTTTGTTCCATATCGCTTGCAATTACCGGAAAGCTTGTCTCGTGTACACAATGTCTTTCATGTATCTCAACTCAAGAAATGTTTGAAACCACCTATTGATGTTGTCATCACCGATACCGAGCAATTGCAAGAGGATCTTTCATACCCCAAACTTCCCGTTCGGATTCTTGACCAAAAGGATCGGGTTACTCGAAATCGGACTATCACCTTCTATAAAGTGCAACCGAGTAATCACACCGAGGATGAACCCACTTGGGAACAAGGGGAATTTCTGAATACAAACTTTCCCGAGTTTTTAGCTTCGCAAGTGAAGTAACATTTGCATACCACCCTAAGTTGCTATCTTCCGGGTTTAATCTTAGGATGAGATTTTTTTCGGTGGGGGGGGGGGGGCTATGACATTCCATCTCACAAAAGAACAAGTGACCAGTGGCATTACCTTGATTGCATGGATTAAAACCTAATTAGGTTGGCAAGCATATGAAATATGGGAGGTAGGGTTTTGAATTGGATTTAAATTAGGTTTAACCTAGCTATTTCAAAATTCAATGATTCTCCAGGAAAGCATACCATTATTTTTGCAGATACTAGTAGAGAATATCAAAACATAATTTTAGGACATTTTTGCTTAATTTTTCTCATGGCCCAAATCCCTATGGAAAATTACCTGAAGGGAGAAAAATAGATTTAATCCCTGAATTTTTAAGAATTATTAGGTGCACGATCTCAACTTTCGCTAATAACAAAAGTTGCTCAGCATAATGAGCTGACTATGCACAAAAATCAGAATATAAAAATTCGGACCAGAACTATTGATTTGGAGCCAGAACAGAAAGGGTAGTCGGTGGCATTTTGGTAAATAATTGGAATCTAGATAGAACAGCGCCGCCACAAGACGCCAAGGCCACCAGGCAGGCTCCCGTCGATGTTGGCACCCATTCCGGCTAGGACGCCCGCCGTCCTTCCACATGCGTGGTACATCGCCGGACCGCGTGAATTCCACGCGGGATTGCCCTCTCGTTGATCGCCGCCATAAGAAGCTTCTCCGGTCACCATTGCCGACCACCGGTGAAAGGTCCGCCTCGCGTTTCCCGAACGCCAAAGCATTTGCCCAAGTTCCCTGCACCCTACGCAGCGCTCCGCACCGGTCTTTACCCTCCTCCCGGCGCATTCCCCTTTTCCAATCACCATGGCCGCCACCCCAAATTCGTCGATTTGAAGTGAGCTCGTGCTTGACCTTCCCCTCTAGATCGACGTCAAGTGATCTAAGATCCTCCTTACTTCTTTCCAGGTCGAGCTAAACACCAACCTCGCCGAATACGCTTCTTCCCCGCTGCCGTCCGCCTAATCCACGTCGGTCGTTGTCGAGACCTCATTTCCGAGCCTCCTCGGCCTCCATCGACCCCACGCCGCTCATCCCCGTGCAAAGGTGAAGCTCCCGCACCTTAAGCAGCCCGTTTTGGTGCTCCGTGTCGCATGAGCCGCCGCACCGAACCCTTGCTCGTCACGGCCGCCGCTACGCGCTAGGCTCCGGCGGACCGCACCGGCTGCGAACCCTCCCAAACGTTTCCCCGCAGTAGAATACCCGCGAGCATCGAGTCTCGGAGCATGAGCACTCGGTTTCACCGCTCCAGTGAAAGCGTCGCCCCGCTCCGGCGAGGACCGCCACCGTGCGCGCCCTTTTCTATTTTTTAAATACACAAGTGGCAAAACCTTACATAAGAATGAACTTTAATGAAATTTGACAATGCATAACTATTGCTAGGAATCTAAAAAAAATGCAAATAAATACATTTTTAAAGCTTGGAATGTGTACTTTGCAATAAACCACTTTGTCACATATGTTGTTGTGGAATAAATGAAAGTTTTATGTACATTGAAATAGAACCTTGTTAATCTGGTAATTCCTTATTTAATTCCTTATTTAATTCACCAGAAAACTATCTATGAACTTTTCCTTACATGTGGGACCCCCTGGTATGTCATTTTGATGCATTCATACATATTGTTGCTATATTTAGCATTTTTAGCTTATGTGATGTATAAATTGCCATAAAGGCTTTATTTGAAAAAACGAGTAAAATATATACTTATTTGGTTCTGATGCTCATTTTAAGAAAATCATGTGTCATTGTAAGATTCATGTTTAGAATTGTTTTATAGCTTAATTGATGTTTATGAGGTGCTATGTTCATATTAACATAAAATGATATATGATCATATGGCCATGTTTTTTTATCTCATGCAATTCCATACTTGGGTGCATATGTGTTTATTTTGCATAAATATGCCCTTTTTAGGTGTTTTACAGAAATCATGTATAGGGTTGCATTGTTGCACTTTTTGCTTCATTAGGCTTATTAAGTTATGTAATGGCATCACATATTTTCATAGACTTATATGGCTATTTTATGTTAAGCAATACATTTTATGTGTGACCATATAAATCATGAGCTATTTTATATACATGGAAGCAAGGTAGGTTATAGAGGTTTAAATTCGATGCATCATATGTTATGCTCATGTTATCATATATCACATTAGCAAGTTATTCACTAAATTGTTCCTTTATGCTATGATCATGTCTCATTACACCTAAAGCATATACTTTTGTGCTACCTAATTTATGCTTTATATAATTAGAAGTTTGTCCCCTTGACATGTAATCATGATCCATCATCCATATGCAAGCATCATCTTTTCGTACATAAGCATGTTTATTACATGAAAACATTATCATTTTAATTCCTTATTGAGAAAGTTCCATGAACTGAATTTCTTTGTATTTATTGATAGTCATATCATCCATTGCATATGTATAGGAACCCGGACCGGAGACGAGAATCACGAGGAGCAGCCCGCTGAACTGAATGTGACTGAGTGTGCAAACTTTGAACAAAATCAAGGCAAGCCCCGATGTATAATCCCACTTGTTTAGTTTTTGATTTAAATTCACATGTTTCTATGTTATGTATTGTGCACTTATGTTTAGGAGTTGATCATAGCCTAGTTACATTGTGCTCCTTTATTCATGTGGTCTTGGTTAAGTATAATCTTTTCCGTTAGTATGCTATGCTTAATGGAGTCATCGGTAGCAAGATCGAGCGGTTTGAAGACCACTCGGTTTAGGGTTCAAATATTGTTACCCCCGCACATGATTAAATTGGAGACCGTATGGGGAACTGCATGTGTAGGATGCGGTGACAAGGTTGGCCCTTGCTCGGCATAGCCCCGTGTGTGTCGGTTGAGGACCGTTCGCTGTGACTCGTGAGCAAGTATTGAGTTGTGTACCAAATGCGTACCTTCATATGGGAGTTGGTAAACTGATGTTACTTGAGAGTCGTAGTGTTGGACGGTCACTCCACCCTTCTAAGTGTCGGACACGATGGTTGCACAGGTTTGTGAGTAGATGGAGGGTGTGTGATTTATCCTTGGACCCGACGAACCGTGGTTGCACGGGGGGGGACACACTCGGATGGTGGACCCGTCTCATAGCTATGGTGATCTCGTGAAAGGTGACCATACGTGCTCTTAAATGATGCGTATGTCGTGCATTTGGGTTTCTCTTGTAGGAATGAAAATCGACATATATCGTCGTCCTTCGTAGTGATGAGTACCACTTGTCTCAAGCAGATTACATCGTAGTAATGACCTGAATGATTGATGATATGATTCTGTTTTGAAGCACTAAATTCATGTATTGCAACCATGTTTGCTAGTCTTGCTCACTAAATTTATATTTATGTCACAACCCTCTTAATATTACTAAAATGTGGAATCGATGTTGTTGTCGGCTCATTTCCAGCAAGCCCGGTCAGCCCCCTTGCATATTAGAGTCGGTTTTATAACCCTTTTGACGAATAAGCCTTGCGGAATATGTTAGATACTCGGGGTTTGGATGTACATGTCTTTTAGGAGTACTGCAGCCCGATTATTGTGATTGTTGTGGGAAGTTTGTGTGTGAAGGTGAGGAGCCCTAGGACTGGACAGTAGAGTGGGTTCCATCATCACAACCAGGAGTGAGACCATGTCCTATGGCCTAACATAGTTTCTAAATAAGTTTATGTATCATCGAGTTATCGAACGCTTCCGCTCATTTAAATTAATGTATTGTAATTTGAACTCTCAACTCTATGTATTGTATGAACTTGAATTTCATATGTAAAATAAGATACTCATGCACTTAATTATGTATATGTATATATGGATGTATCGTTGATGTATGTGCAACGACGTTCGCTTCATCGAATGTCTCCCGAGTCGGTCCTGTGCAATTATCCCTCTTGCTTTGCAAGGTAGGGGTGTCACATTCATGGTAAGACGTGTTAAACTTTCCACAAGCTCCTTCCCCTCAACTACTTGCATGCTAACTTTAACCTAGCACATGTCTACCATCCGGTCAGTATACTCATGAGGCTGCACGCCCCTCGGCAACACTCCCATGAAGCCTTTGCCGCTGCCGCAGTTGTGGGGAATAGAGTCGGAGGCTTCCTCCCGCTAGCCGAAGGATGGCTTCGGTTTGCCCCCTCCTCGTCTTCGGTATTGATAGCTCCCTGATCGGATGCATTAACAATAGAGAAGGGGCTGAAGTACCTGCGAAGGTGCATATGGCCGAGGAGCCAGCGAGGGTGCCGAGGGTTGAATCACCGGCGAAGGTGTTGTGGGTTCCACCACCGGCGAGGCCGCCGTCTTTCGGGGCACCCGGCTCTACACCTCTTCATCCGAACACGGTGACGCTGCAAAATCAAAGGCCATTGTACCAACCCCAAAACCCAGTGCATGAGCTGGGGCGGTAGTAGTTACTCGTAGGTGAAGCAGCGGGAGATGTTAGTGCACCAACCATCGTATCATAGGCCGAAGAAGCCTTCGGGACAATGATAGGGGTTGCGGCCCTGGTTGGGCTTGTCGAAGGTGGGGCGTTGGGCTGCACCTCGCTTTCTTGTGCCTCCTCATCGCTCACGCCTTCATCTCCCTCATTCAAGGTGGGGTGATTGACGAAAGACTTCTTGATATTCACGCGCTTCACCCTCCGTCTCGGAGGCGACGCGGACGCGGTGGATCTCGCATGCGAAGACAACCCGACAAGCATCTTCGGTAGCCACCTAGTGAACCTCGGTGGAGGAGCCTTCGGGCTCATGAGCACCATCACGCTCGTTGTCACTAGGTTCTTCGTCCGAGTTTACCACTTGGGCTCGGACCTTATGCTTACACGTCTTCTTCGAGGCTACCAAACAGGGGGGGGGTAGGATCGCCTCCGGGTGCTTAGCGTGGTACACCTAGTTTAGGGAGGATGTCCGCCCTCACGCAGCCATGCGGGCCAGTTCTATAGGCTTAACCGGGCCAAGCAGGTAGCACACTTCGTTCTCAATGTCTTCAAGAGGGAAGTCTGCTCAAAACAAAGAAGATAAACACAAATATACAAGGTAATAAGCAGGAAAACTAAAGGAGCTCTCATGTACTTACTCGGAAGCTGCTCCACAACAAAGGTTCGTGTCTTCGTTGCGGGGTCTCAAACAAGAAGGGACCACCAGTCCTGGCAAAGAGGCATAATGCCAGCAACAAAAAATTCCTCACATAGGTCCCTCATGGAGGCCTTCTTGGCAATCCTCCCTAGTAGGTTAATGCGGGACTGGATGCTGTCATCTAAGGTCACCTCCGGATGAGCAAGATAGCTTATCTTCGTCCATAGAGAATGAAGATTATAGTCGGGGTCCTTGTCATGATAGAATCATTTACGGTACATAGTGGCACCCCAATGATCCTTGTAAGCCTTGGCGGGCACAAGGTGCTCCATGTTGTCGTAGGGCCGAAGGGTCACACACATGTAGCTTAGCCACATGTCTTCGCCTAGCACACTGTTTAAGGGACACTAGAAAGACTGCTAAGTGACGGCAAAGGCTGCAGCGCTCGGCTTCGCCGCCTCTATCCGAAAGGACCATTCGAAGATGGACAGGCGGATCATGGTGTTGAGGGTGATGTGCTGTATCTCCAGCCCGAAGAGATCCAGAACTTCACCCACGAAGCTAGATCGGGAAAGCGAAGGCCGCCTTCGAAAAGCTTGGCGGAGAGGATCAGGCGTCCGGGCTGAACCACCGGAGTGGTCTCGCCAAGGGCGGCACGTGGGCGCGCTCCCAAACAAAAAATGAATCAGGCTTGTTGGTCCATCGATCCAATTCGGCTTCGTCACTATGCTCGGGCCTAGGTACGAGCTACATGGCTTTGTGGTGATAAGGGGTGTGCGCTGCATGGAGCGAGACCTGCCCATGGCATCTCGAAGGTAAAGGTTGCGAAGGCCAGGAAAGGTTGCGAAAGCACGAAACCTAACTTGTTGAGAGCAGCAGGGCAACGAGAGTCTGCGCGGTGAAAATGAGAGTGAAGACTCCAATTCACCGCGCCACCTCTTTATATAGGCGGTAAAGCTAGGGTTGGCATAAATGACCATCGCCTCGAAACCAACGCGCCCCATCATGGGTGGGCGCATGCTACCAAGAGTTGCGACGCGTTCACGGGAGTGGGTTAACGTGCCCCCTCATTAAAGAGCACTGTATCGGGTCATGTGTAATGGTCCAAGCATGCCTTTCAAGGCATGTAATGAGTTACAAGGCCCGTCCTTTTCGGATAGTTAGACCGGGGCTGCGTTTATGAGAATTTATTTCAAGGACCACCTTCGGAGAACGCCCTCGACCGTATGGCTGGATGTTGCAAAACTCAACTTCTCGAATGAAGCCCCTCCGAACAGAAGTGATATGATTAAGGCAGCAGTCACGGGTTTGTCCTTCGGGTAGATCCACACTTACAGCAAAGGAGAAACACAGCCGAGAAGCGTTGGCTGATGTCGTCTTAGCGTCATGTTTGGATAACAAGATTGCAGGTCCTTGGGAGGGACCACCATAGTGGTAAATGGATAAGGTTCAAGATTCTCGGTGGATAAGAGTTCCATGCGGCATCCACTAATTCAATGGTGGCACCACATAACCTTATTCGGATATGATTTCCTCCGCCACGTAGGCGGGCTTGGCCTATAAAAGCAGAGAGTGAGGCCATTCACAACCACACGAGAAGCTCTCATACACCTGCTTCCTTAGCACTAGCCAATGGATAGTTGGGCCTTTCGGTTCGCCTTATGAAGGCATCAAAGAGATATGCCTTGGTAAGCCTTACGGTTTACCAATCCACTTCAAAAGGGGTGCAACGCGCTTAACCAACCGACTTCACTAGGGATACGAGTCCGTACAGCTGTTCTAGGGAGTGGTACACGGTTGGTTGTATTCGGTGAAGTCCGACGGCAAGGTGCTAGCATAGCCTCAATTCTTGGCCGCCCTGGTCATGTAGTATGGCCATGACGGGAAAAGGTTCCGGAGGTCTCCTGACAGATCTTGTTGTCTCGTAACTTATGTGATGTCAATCCCTCCTCCGGAACCAAGCGTAGTCTCGGTTCTTGCCCGAAGGGATCATATAGTATGGCCATGACATGAAAGAAACTGGTCGACCCATCGACGGATATTGGAGGTCATGATTGCAGAGGTTATCATGCCCTCCTCGCAGTCGAGCAAGCCAAAGCTCTCGACCGGCTAAGCAAGACCATTTGGATGGCGAAGGGAACAATTTGTCAAGAGAAATTAAGGCCGGGGAGCCGCGATCCCGAAGGTGCACCGACATCCTTCGAAGGCGGGTGCACCCATAGTTTGACTCTTGCGAAGGGAACCCTTCTAGTTGGGCTAGTTGTGGCTTTCGAGGCCAACTCAAGGGCTGCTGAACGCCACCCCTTATTGTATCTTTTTTCCTTTTTGGTAGCTTCCTTTAGTCCAAGTGTAACTGACCAAATACATGATAATAAAGTGGTTGGTTTGGTTTCTCTAAATGATTAACTCATCTTGTAAGGTTGCCTTTGTTTTCCTGCCTTCGTATCGGTGTAATTTTGCAGGACGAGACCCTTTCGGTGAAAGCAAGGCACCTCCGGACAGTCCTAAAATGAAGGGGGGGATGTAAGGTGGAGATCCTTATGGATCATGGTTTCGGTCCTACCGAAGGTGGAGCTCACCCGTGAGGGGCTACCGTTGGGGGAGATCACCACCTTACCCCAATGGGCCAAGCCATATGAAAGAAGCCCAAGATGAGGGGAGAAGGAGGCGCCTAGCCTACCTTGAGGCCCATGAAGACCACTTGGAGGGGAGCATTCGGCCCAAGAAGGGCTCAACAAGGTCGTGAAGGAGGAATCCAACCCACTTAGTAGTCATGTGACATGTGTATAATTGTCTAGAATGCCCTTGAGTAGGCATACGTAGGGCATGTCCATATGTGTAATTTGGGGGTTGATGGTGACTATTAGGATTGAGAGAGTATGTGTCTATAAATACTCTCTCAATCCATCACATCAACCGATTGGTTCTCGACTCATGTAATACCAGTAATATATACATGGCCACCTTCGTGTGGGTCCCTTCGTAGATCCTTCCCGGGCTACCTTCCCACTACCCTCGTTAGTTTCCTTGTGCGTTTCCCTCAATAGGCCTAGTCTATGGGCCTCCGTAGTTCCGAAGCCCACATTCTTCACTCCTCGAACACCCTTAAACCGGCTCATTCCTTGTTGGTTGTGCGCTTAGCTACCACAACACACGACGATCGGCAGCGAGTGGGGGCGTTGGGAGACATCGGAGGAATCCCGGCAGTCCCAACGCGGATGGGGCGACGACAGAGAGCAACAACACGAGCATGCGCCGGTCGACGCAGGAGGCGCGCTGATCGGCGCAACCAATGCACCAATCGTCACACGATGACGTGCCGACTAGCATGGACTACGGGTACTAGGGAAGGGTGTCCGTTGTGCCCCGATCATCGGATCCGGACTTCTTCGCACGGATGCAATTGTACATTGACAACAATGTGCAGTACATCGAGTATGGAGGACACGATGGCCCCATGGAGGGAAAATCATCATGCAATGGTGGAGGAGTTTGACCGGCTCAAGGCGCGATGCTATGGATTTGATCAGCCATCGTTCCGCCACCGTTCGATGACTAGAGTGCCTAGGATGGAGGCCCTTGTATCATTTTTCGGTTCGCATTTTATCTTTTGATTTTGCAATATTTTTAGTTATTTCTTATGTGTGCGTGAACAGGTTGGGAAACCTTGTATTAGGTGTGTTTTAATTACGCAAGTATGCTAGTAGTAGTTTTAATTATGCAAGCGTGTTAGTGAAATCATCACCATGTGTTCGAGTGTCAATCTTAATACAATGGTGAAGATTATGCTCTTTTAAGAAAAATGATGCATTTGTTATTATCTTGAAAAGTATTTATGATAATCAAAGGATGTTTAGCAATAAAATATCAAACTTAAATCTAAAAATTATTCTGGAAGTATGGTTATGTGGAGCAAATTTTGAATACCCATGTGCTTAATTGAAATGTCCAAATTGAAAAAGATTAGTTGAGTACAAATCTTTTATGAAAATGAGAAATGCTTATGTTGCGAAGTTTGGAGTTATTTTATCAATGATCATGCCTACTAATGCCATATATTTTGGAGCAACATTTGTAAACCTTTGATAGAAGAAAGGACATTGAATTAATGAATTAGTTCGGTTAGGATTTAATTCTTTTGGTGTGAGACTTGGAAGCTGGCCATACCTTTGTGTATCTTTGCTTTCTAGCCTTGGTTTACTCGTAAGGTGCTAATTTCCACATTGGGACTATGCACACTTCACCGAGTATCTAACCTAAACCGAAAATCTTGTTAACAATCACCAATCCTTGACCACATCCCAAATTCTTGGCTATACAATACATTGCATCGATAATGGAGCAATAATGAAGAAGATCTAGAGTAGCAGGTGTGTGCGAGACCATCGTGTTGATCACCTCGATCTGGAGCCGATCGGTGCATAGTGAAAAATCAAGCAGAAAGATCAAGAAAAATATCAGTTAAATCAAATAAAGGGTGCACTTCTGAAATGAATGGTTTGCTTGAGGACTAGTAAAATTTTACGTGTGGGGGAGAGTTACCCTAAAAAATGCTCAAGAAAAAGATCAAGAAATCCATTGCGGTATAGCCAAGAATTATTCCAAACATGTGCAATCCGATAGTGGGAAATTTATTTCTTCCCAAGATCAACTTTTGTTGTGTACTTGTCCAATTATCTAAAAAGGTGTGAGTCTCTTTCTACAAATTTTAATTTCTAATGGCCTTTTTGACAAGTCTCTATAAATCCAATCAAGAATTGTCTCCTAGCTCTACACTGTGTTATTGATTTATGTCTACATTCCTTGAATCACCTTACCTAGCCACTCATATGAGCCATACACAAATATTGATCATTCTTTTACAGCTAGTTATGTTGTAGATTATAGGTTAAGTGATTTGAAAGATGAGTTGTTTCCTGTGATCACTTGATAAATGATTATTTATATTCACAACAACTTTTTTGAGTGATTTACATATGAGGAAAGGCTATGAATCTTAATTTGGATATGACTTGCTTTGGGGTATGATTTCAAGTTAATGCAAATACTCTAGTACTTTGTTGAATATTAATACAATGCTAAACATTTGATGATTTGAGATACTTTTATGATGGAAGGAAGGATATGCATGCCTTTTCTTTCGTTTGCTTTACTCGGGATGAGCAAAGGTTTATGTGTGGGGAACTGTTCCCTGGTGCTCGTTTTATATGTAAATATTATTCCAATTAGAGTATAATTGACACTAATACAGGCCATTTACCTATGAAAATAGCTATATATTTGTATATGCATGGTTTTGGAGCTTTATTGTAGATATAGGTAAAATTGGCATAAATGAAGGTTGTACGGAGGACAAAGGACAAAGGACAAAGAAGGCGTAGAATGCCCATCGTGCCGATCGGCACGGACATGTGCTGATCGACGCAGGTGATGATTTGGCCCATTAAGGGCATTCCAACGTCCATTCCACCGTTATGGAAGGTTGATTGCGCAAGGTACTTGAAGCTGTCTATCTCGAAGAGATTTAGGAAAATTCAACATTCAAACGTGCAATGCATGACATTATCTCAAAGATCATGATGTAAAAGGCCCACATGGAAGTCATGGAAGATATGACAAACAACTCGGAGAGGAGATCAATGAGGACACGGCTCACGCCGATCGACACGTCATGTGCTCCGATCGGCGCATTATGAAAGCTGCCGGACTCCTATTCCTTTACGTAGTTAGTCTCTATAAATACTTGTAAAACCCTAGAACGACTAGAGACAACAGGGAGGGACACCAGATTCGTGAGTTAGAGCCACCGGGGCTTTGCCCCGTTAGAATAGATCTCTAGTTGAGTTTCAAGAACCATTAGTGATTAGAGTTGATCCATCAAGGTAGACCTTCTAGATGGTGATGTATCTTACATTATGTATCTCAAGATGATTACATGTTGATGATGGTTTTAGTGATTTGTTGAACTTGATTCTATAATCATGCATATGCTTGTTCCAATTGCTTAGTTCTAGACTATGTATTTAGATACTATCTTAATCGTGGTGATTAGGGCAGTACTCGGATCTTGTATTGATTATGGTTGTTTGATGATGCTATTGGTGTGGTTTAGTAGTGATAGTGCTAAGCTTGCGCAACACCCATAGATTGTTAAGTAGGATAAGATGCTTGACCGATTTAGGATTTGTCACCGACGAGTGATAAATCGCAGGTCACTCGGAAAGGAAGGATGTTCTTATTCATCTAAGGTTTGCAATTGATCTATGTAATTTATCCATTATGATGCTATTTATTTAGATGTTCTGGTTACGATCTCAACTAGTAGATATTTGGTTACTCACATAAGCTTACTAGCTAATAAAGTCTTTGAAGTTGTTAGTTCACAGATTCCCAGAGCGCGTCGATCGGCTCATCTAGAGTGCCGATTGGCACAACAACCACCACCACTCTCAACCTCAACAAACTAGTAGTAGTTCAGTTATACACCTTTATCGTTAACAATAATTCAATTCCCATTGGTCCTTGTGGATTCGATCAAACCTTGGAATACTCTAAGATAAAAAGTGCTACAATTGTACACCGTCTTCTTGCGGTATATAAGTGGGTGCGTAGTTACAACCAACAATTACTATTGATTTAAAGCCTTTCTTTATTCACAATATTAAGGATCAAGAAATGTTCATTAAGTTTTAGGAATTGATAGGAACCCACTTCCATCTACCTATATGACCTATGGTAGATTATGTGAGTTATCACATGATTGGTCACAAATGATATGTTTGCGCTACACATGAAATGAAAGTTGGTAAAATTTGAAAACCTTTTATTGTGACTCTGTCAACTAGTATTGAATTTTTAGCTAAAAAAACAAGTATTGAATTTGTACCAAGTGCATATCTTTCTATGGGGATTAGTAAATCTACTTAACTTGTGAGTCATATTGTTGGACAGTATTGCCACCAATCGAGAGGTGATGTGTATGGCAAGGTTATGATGGGCCTAATTTTTATCATACATTTGTACCTCATAGTCACTCGTAGGAGGATGACTTGTACATCCAACACAATTGAATACAAAAAAACCACAAAAGAATATGAAATGGGATAATAAACGAGATAAGATATTATTTCAAACGCAATAACATCATCAACATCTGAGTACAAGGACATGGCATGCATGTCAAGAAAACAACAAAAGAATACTAGCGAAAGCAGAACTCTAAGTATGGTACCGGAAGCGAATCTTCAACTTGAACAAGAGTAGAAGTTTTTGTAGTGAAACCAATTTCACAAGTAACTTGAGTGTAGGTGAAACTCTCCTTCTTTATCTTCAATATTAGTCTAGCCGAATCGATAAAGTCTTGATGTTGAAGCTTGATCCACTAATGACTGAAAAATAAAGTGGTAAAGTCATGAGTACATAGAGTACTCAAGCAAGCTGCACTACCAAGCAACAATGTGATTCATGCTTGGATATTTCAAGGATGGGAAAGGGCTCAACAACTAAAGTATTTAACTTGAAGTCTAGGTGAGTCAAGTTTTATTATTTCAATTTTAAAAGTGGACTCACAGGAATCAAAACCTTCCCGCGAGGGTCAAATTTAAGTCCAACACACCTCCACTAGAACCACAGCTCGAAGCCGGAAGTAAAACACCTATCGAGGGGAGAAGTACTAAACTAATCAAGTGGATCTCTCATGGTAGTGCCCATATCGAGGGGCACGGCTATACGTATTGATTATAACTCCACAGAGTATATACACCTATAGCCACACGCAACAAGGCTTCACATCCAGGTTGAGGCCTCAACCCAAACACCAAGCCCACACTAGACCACTCAAAAAGCATCGACTCGTGGCGCCCGCTCCTCCAGGACTAGGATCCCCCTAAGAAACGACAAAAGGTACCGAAGGTGTGAAAGGCCTACCACTAGCCAGGTGGGGTATCCTCTACTCATGGGTTGAGACAACGCTCTAAAACCCACTAACATTGTCTCTCCTACTATGGCGGGCCAGCCAGTCCTCCGCTAGGATCATGATCTAACACAACCGCCCAAACAGCGACGTGTGGTGTGTAAGTAACACCAAGAGAGGCATACACACAAGAACCTGTCCTCAAACTATCGGGACGAGTCACTAATCCCTCTCGCTCCAACAAAAGTCACCACAATAAGTGTCACCACAAGCAGAGACTTCATCAACCCGAAACCCCTACACAACCGTGCCAACAACAGGTACTCTCCAAATGAGAACTCCCCAAAAGTTCTCCAGCACCTAATCACCTACACTCACCCTCGCAAAACAACCTATCGGTTTCTATTGCAAAACTCTACCTCCCATGTTTCACGAAGCCACTAGCCGCCCTTGACCCTTCGCCATCCATGCAGAGCTACAAGGCCCGACTCGCCCAAAACCGGCGTGCAAGAACCCTAGCTAGACACCCCCTAAGTTGTTTCCCCTGGTCCACAGCCTTGCCGTCGGCCATGCTCCGGTGGTCGTTGCTGGCCACCGACCGTGATATGATATAGGCCGATCTTCCGAGAGGTAGAAGGAGTAAACTCGAATTGTGGAGGTCTCATCATTGACGATTCGATCCTACAACCGCTACACCATCGCTCCGTTGGTTATCAACCAAGCATAACTTGATTGACCTCGCCGAAATGGCTTTTCCTGCAAGCGAAACGAGAACACAAGCAAGAAGGTATAAACACACAATCTGAAACTGCAAATATGAATTATCACTCTGAATTAAAGGAGTTCAAGCACTCCGTTCGAAAGGACAAATCGCCATAGTCGATGAGAACAAGAACAGGGGCCCTGGATCACAGTAAAAGGACTTGTCACCAGAGTTACAATGATGCAATCTTAGTTTCTCGATGGAAAAGTCAAAATAAACTAAACCCAAGTCTAAACGGTGGTGGCTACAATGTTTTATAGTCTAGGAATGTGCTAAGGTTGGGGGCAAACTAGGAGGGGGCGCCCACAACATGGGCTTAAGGCCCGACATGATACCATGCCGTGTCGGCCCAAACACGTGATGACACAGATTTATCTCGGAAGGTTCTGGATCTGGGATTAGAAACAAAATGACCGTGTCGTCGTCCTCTTTCGAACATCTCTGGAAACGCCTCATTCTGATGTCATATGAAGGAGAAATCATCAAAACCGTGCAGGGAGGTTTGCTGAATCCGTATCGGATGCGGGGACTGAGTTGGAGGCAACTTGTAACTTGGAGGAGACTTTAGCTTGAGTGCATCTAACATGGCGATGTCTTCATCATCCCCCTTCTTGAATTGGGGTCGTCCTGGACTCCGTCTCATCATCAACCTCCTGCAAAAGGTTAGTGACGGCATGCAAAGGACAAGACATAGTATTACCAAAAACAAAAATATCTTGAGACATCATAGTATAGCATGAAGCATCATAATTATCACAAAGTCTAGCAGTAGCAGCACTAGTAGCAAGGTAAACAGCTCCTTTTAACTTATTATTTTTGTGTGTAACATTAGAAGGCGGAACATTAGCATGTTTATTCTTAGCATTTTCACCAAGTGCCTTAAAACGATTCTGAATTTCAGCAGGCGAAAAAGGCAGCAAAGTAATATTCTTATTATTATGCACAAAAGTATATGTATTAGACCTACCATAATGTGCAGCATACTTATCATATTCCCAAGGTCTACCTAATAAAAGCGAACATGCTTGCATAAGTACAACATCAAAATCAGCATAATCCTGATAAGAACCACAAGAAAAATGTATGTGTGCATAAGTGGTTACCTTTGCCTTACCACTGTTGTTAGGCCATTGTATGTGGTGCGGATGAGAAAGTGTGCGTGTGGTCAAGCCAAGCTTGCTGACCAAATATGAACTCACCAACTTGTTGTAGCTCCCACTATCAATGATAGTAAGAACACGTCTCTTCTGGACAACAGTATACCGATGGAACAAATTGTGGCGTTGAATCTTCTGTTTTTCCTCATGTCCCAACTGAGCGGACAAGACACGCTGCACAATAAGGTTAGAAAAACCCGCAGTGGCAACCGTCGAATCAATTTCTACCTCATTCTCCACGCCATCTGCATTAATGTTAGCACCAATAAGTAAATCATCTTCCACATCACTAGCACATACATATCTGTCTCCATCAGGGATAGCAATGTATGCCCAGTGACCAGGACAATCCTTCATGACATGTTCCATACCCTTGCAGCACTGGCACACAATATTGGTTGAACTGCTAGTCGAAGCACTCTTTCCAACCTTCTTTGGCGCCGGTGACTGAACAGAAGGCAAACATGGGCTTAAGGCCCGACATGATACAAGGTCGAGTCGGCCCAAATAGGTAACGCAGCACCTTTTTCTGATCATACAGAATGATCCATGGAGGTTCTGGAGCTGGAACCAGAACCAAAATATCCGCGCCATCGTCCTCTTTCCAACGCCTCTGGAAACGCCTCATTTCGATGTCGTATGAAGGAGAAATAATCAACACCGTCCAGGGAGGTTTGCTGAATCTGAATCGGACGCGGCGGTTGAGTTGGAGGCAACTTGTAACTTGGATGAGACTTTAGCTTGAGTGCATCTAGCATGACGATGTCCTCATCAGAGTTTTAGTTTGTGCTCCACTCGACGTGCTGACCATGAAGGGTTAGGAACAAGCCCTCACTGCACTGCTGTTCAGCTACCAGCTAAAATTGGCATCAACTCTTATTTACTTTCATGGTATTTCTTGGACAAATGGCATGTTTATAGCTCTCTGTTTTTGAATTTTAATATTCATATACATGACCCATGTTATGTTATTTACTTATGGAAAATTCCACATAAAATTTGCCCACCAGAACCTTGTGAAATAATTATGAGATCTAAAATTTATAATAAAACTAGGAAAAAGCATTTGGAATGTGTTTAATAGAATTTCCAGTAAGTAAATTCTTGTAAAATGTTTTCTTTTCTTCTCTGAACATTACCCAACCATGTCATTCATGAGTATCATGTCATAATATTTTATAATTGAGAAAGTTCCATGAACACCTGGTATTATTTTATACTTATGCAAATGCATTTCATCCAATTAGGGAACAAAACTGAGATGACCATACCGGATGAGACCAGTGCCAACCGGAACTTCACTGAAGCTACTAACTACGATCACTCCCAAGGCAAGCCCCGGTGCATTCCTATTAATTTAATGTCTTTGTTTTATTCACATTATTAAGGATGCTGTAATGTGATCTAAGTTTTAGGAGTTGATTGGAACCTTCTTGCATCTACCTATATGATCTACAGTAGATTATATCAGCCTACCTCTGGTTAGCAAATGCTATGCCCATATTGTTGGAGTCAATGATAGGAATGGTCACATATGATAAGTTTGTGCTACACATGAAATGAAAGTTGATAAAATTTGAAAACCTATCACTGTGACTCCGCGAACAAGTATTGAATTTGTTTCAAGTGCATACCGTTCTATGGAGACTGATAAACCTACGTAACTTGAGTCATATTGTGGGATGGTATTCCCACCGATCCAAAGGTGATGTGTATAGCACGGTGGTTGCACAAGTTTAAGGACCGTTGGAGACTATATGGGTTAAGCCTTGGCACGTTCTAGGTCACAATGACGCAAGTGCACAAGGAAAGACTCAACAAGAAGACATTTTGCTCGTCACTGCATATATATCTAAGAGCAGTATTAGTGGTGCCTATTTAGACACCCTGTTTCGGTAAGCCAACAACTCTGCAATAATGGCAAGGATAGGGGCAAGAATTTACTCCCTACAGTTAGGGCGGATAAAGTTGCCCCTTTTAATGTTAGACACTAAACCCTAAATTGATGCTAAGGGAACATAAATTTAAAATAGTGGCTGTCGAAAAGGAATTTTGCATGGAATGCCTATAATTTCTCGTGGCATTATGGAATTTATTTTATACATTTATTCGAACTTGGATGCATGCTTAGAAACATTCCAAATATTGCTCTCGAAGAAGGTATCATTGTGGCAATTTGTGATACGGTTAAAATATGAAAGAAAAAAATTCTTAGTATGACGTGATATACAAAAGGTTGAACAAGTTATTGAAAATGATAAACTTCACGGAATTGTAAATGTACTATGTCGCAGTCGCGTCGCAGGAGGCAGCAGGAACATACATAGTTCAAATAGGAACGAAAATCCTTAGTACAATGTGGTAATAATACAAAGTTGAATAGAAGTCATAACAAATGATAAAATGACGAAATTGCAATATACTGTCCCACAGGAGACGGTTTTGTATCACGACCTGAAAATGAGATGCAAACGCACAGCTTGGAACCTCAATGGATTCTTGGACTTTTACGGTTGTTTTCACCTTCCTTCACCTTTGTGACACCCTGTACCCTCCAGCTTATTGTGGACAAAATATTCTTGAGGTCACTCTGATGCAAGAAGAAAATTAATAACATGTCAATGAATGAAAACTTTGCTCTTTGAGAGAGAGAGAGTCTAATGTCCTGCCACTCTGGATCGCGTCCACTTATACCTAACAGCTTAATAGATCCTCAAGACTTACCTCATAGACGCCAACACTAGTCTTTTTCTGCACACCTAGTCCTCACTCGTGGACATCGAGATAAGCTTTCGAAAAATAAGTTGTAACTTGTTGACAAGAGTATACTATCAATCCTATTAAGCCCTGAGTCAGGATGTTAGCTATGATACCAACTCTAACATCCTGTCACTCTGGACCGGACGCTTATACCTGGTAGCTTAATAGACCCGACTTACCACATATACCAATATTAGTCTTTTTTGTACACTTTATCCTCACTCGTGTACACCTGGGAATGACTTTTCGGTCAGTCACCCATCGCTAAATTGCTCGAGGCCAAGCACACTTAACCTCAGAGTTCCTTTGAGATAAGTTTCCGAAAAAATATTACAACTTGTTGACATGAGTATTCTATGAGTCCTATTAAGTCCTGACCCATGTTAGAGAGAGAGAGAGAGAGAGAGAGAGAGAGAGATGCTCCGCACCACTGGTTGGGCATATTGATTCGAATCGGCAGGTGGTGAGTTTTCGCCAGAGGTAAGGACCACCTTATACATCACAACGTCCTGCATATGCACATCACAGTTTTTATTTTATATCCTTTGAAAGAAAAGTAAGAAGAGTATTGCCTATACATTCATCTATTTACATGCTACTGTACCATAAAGTGTCTCTCCTTGGTCTATAGGCCCACAGATTCATCAGTCTATTAGTCTGTAACCCTACTGTTCACATCATGTGATCTCTAGACTATTTACATTGCAAAAATATAAGCATGCATAGGGGTTGAAGTTCACCTCAGACTTATCGACAACGTGAGGAACCAACATCGACAATCCATCCCATCTGACATCTCCACCTCGGGACACACAAGCTTCCTGTAGGGCTTTGAGTTTTTTAGCAATGTCTTTAAGTTGTGGTTTTATTTCTCGTTCAATAAAACCTGCATACACACAAGTCCGATGATAGAAGCTAGATTAGTATTCTTCATAATGTTACGAGCTAAGCAAATACGAGTTAATATACATTCAAAGTTCACATCAAGAATCCACACTCAAGATTCTGCATACGGTTAAAATAGAAGAAAGGTCGTTCTAGGGAAAATAATTGGAACGGATGATGGACATGTTTTCTGTTCCAGCATTTTCTTCAATACATTAGAAAATTGAGTGTGCTTGCAACTTTTTTAGTATATTTTGGGCCCACACAGTAGCTCAGACATTAAACCACATGGATACGGTGGAAGTCACAGAAGTTCACCCAGAAGCTCAATGAGCGGACTGCAGTGCACCCTATATTAAACAAAGGAAGGAATAGAAGGAAGATCTCAAATGATCAATTTTGGCCTGTGCTTGTTGCTCGTGACGTCTTAGCTGGGTCTCAAGACTCACCATTATAGTTTGTAACTAGATGAAGCAGTAATATATTTGTAACATATATATAAGGATATCCTCAATTTAATTTGTGAAAGGTTTCTATACAAGCGCATGTTGTGTTTGAAAACTGGGATCAGTAAGGTCAAACAGAAGTGTTAGCTAATTTCGGTTGGAAGTACTCGAATAGAATTGTGGCCTAGCTGTCTTGTTTTGTTCAAAACACTTTCTTTATTTCCTTCCTGTACTCTATGGAGTGATTTGTGAGCCTAAGAGCTCCCCATTTGTAATGAACCGCTGCGTACACTATTTTCAATGGTGTAGAGGCTGGGACCTTGGTTCCATTATCTTATAAAAACTAGGTTTAACTTGCCTTTGTCGAAGCCCGGGGGATGCTTTTGCTTCTTCGTCTCGTTCTTGCAGGTCATTCCTGCACAGTCAAGCCCTAATCAATACAAATAAGATTCATTGATCATTGCGTCCCTACACACGCACATCTTAACTCACACCACATGTATATAAACAAAAATACAAAACTACACTCAGACCAAAGACTGCGTCCTTTCAAAGATCTCTGAGACCATCTTTGGCTTTGTACGTCCACGCATGTTTCCTTTGTATCTCTATGCGTGAGAAGGAACAGAATTTATTGAGGGCAAACCCTGGTCCGAGATGCATGAGCAGGTCCAAAGAACTCAACTCGTGCCAGCTTTCGTGCACACCTGGACTGCTACTAGCCACTCGAACAAATGCCTGATTCTTGACTTTTTAGGCATAAGGAAAATGTATGTGCCATTGACAAAAAGCATCCACATTCAATGGTAAATCTCGTATCTAGAGAATCTCCAAGAGTCCCGTAAACTCCTTCTAAACTAAACTAATGAGGTTAATTCAAAAAACCTTTCCAAAATAACTCACAGATTTATTCTCCCCTCAGGTTCGCCTCATTTATAACTAGGAAATAGGGAGAAAGTTGGTGTCCCAATCCTTCTATTTAGAAAGGTATTAATGTTGTTGTGGCCCCAAATTCTTACATGGCCCAATCAAATGTATTCATGGTCCATTTTTAAGAGAACTATTCGAGGAGACAAGAAAATATATCATAATAATTTGTGGGCTGCTACTAAAAATCCTATTTTAGGGTCAATTTATTTGGGAGCTTTTAGAGATGCTCCTAGTGGACCGAGGGATTTTGTATGCACCTATGGTGGTACTGAACCAGGTATAGGAAGATATTGTTACCGAGAATAGCAACTTGGCCCACAATCGGGAGAGAGGAAGAGACATTGCAATTCTGTTTTAGGGGTTCTCCCCCGGCCCGTGAATCCATGATTGGGGCTTCGAAAGGAGAATATGTATAACCGATTTGGATGGATCATGCTTTCACAAAACTGCAGCTCTAAATTACTTTATAGTACTACATTAGTACATGTTCTTTGAACATTAAGTTCGTTTTTGTTTACCGCGTGCACTGCTAATTCTATCTACTGCATACTGAAATTTTCTGTTCAACCAAGCATATCTTGTCACACTATGATCCTTACCTTGGATTATAGCTAAGTTTGATGACGCACCAGCATTTGTTGGAACAGTAGCCTTCCCTTTAGGGTCGTCCTTTAAGTCGATTGGCTCTGGTAGAAAAAAGATGGACAGAAGGAAAACGTGAGTATTTCAGAATTTGCATGCATGTCTCTTGTTGATAAAATGGAAAGCATATACGGGATTAGTGCAAAAGGTGATAGCAAAGGATATGATTTAGGGGGCTTACGCATCATGCACAGAGACAAAGAGAGCCTAGCTACTTCATGAATGAAATTATGCATATGTGAACCTTATATATAGTACGATGACCCATGAAGCTGGCAGCAGAAAAATAAATTGGGATGATCCGTTGACTAAATACTGATACACTAATGCTTACCGCAGGGTCTTTGGCAGGCGTAGATGGCACGTGAACATTGCTAGGATAGCATGCAAGGTATGTGAATATAAGTAGTATCTCCATATGATGAGTAGTAATTGGTTATAACGATGGAAGCATGAAACAAAGGCGCGTCTTTTTTGCTGAAAATAATTGAGAAGGAACATCTCCAAGAGAGCCCCATAAGCTCATTACAAATATATGCATGAATAGTTGTGGAAACATAGAATTACAAAGTCTTGATCTGCCACAGCTTTCCTTTTACATTTTTGCCATAACATATTGAGGAAGTTGAGGTTGATATTTTCTTGGCGTGATCATTTTCTTTTGTTGGATCCAACATCTCAAGCGGCGTGGTATCCGTGATCTGGTCAATCCTCTTGCGTGCAGGTTGTTTATGGGCGCTCAGCAAAGGGTTGTTCTTGTTAGATCCAATCCATGGTCATACCGTATTATATCTTCCGTGCTGCAGGCATTTATAGAAGGCATCTCCTCAGTCTCCCTACGAGGTCGTCTTATTTAAATTCCACCCGCTAATTTTCTTTGATCGAAGTAAACGGATCCCAATGCTCTGCGCCAATGAAATTTACCGACTGCCTGCAACTACGCTAAACTGCAAAGTAAACGGCTGCTGCTGCCACTGTCTGACCTTGGAGTACTAAACTCTATCCAGTTTGTTTACTGACAGCAACTAGAGCCCCCGCTAAATGCTGTAGTGCAACCAAACCAGCTCGTCCGCATGTGCATGATAAATTGATTCACGTTCGTCCGCCCGCGGTTGGCGGTAGATGCATGATAAGTCTCTTTCGTATTTTCTACCTCCATTTCATTCAAGAAATACATGTTATATATTGTCTTGTGCTTTTTTTTAGCTTCAATTCAAAAGAAGAAATACGACAAACCCGATTGGAAGGTTAGGTATCTCAATCCGAGCTTTATCAACCAAAGTGCGATCGACCCGCGGATAAATGAGAAAGACCCAATATATTAGGATAAGACATCAGAAGAGTTAGATAAAATGAAGGCTGACATGAGGACTCGAAAAAGTCTCGAGCTGCAACTTACACTAATAAAATTCGATCCTGCAATATCGGACATTTTATGCTTGCAAATACGGGCATCTGGGCCGCTATTACACAAACGTTATAGCAGGGTCCAACTTGCAATATTGGCCAGCGGTGACCGACATTACAGGGAGAATAGCAATATCGGGCATGCTGACGTCAACAATATCAGGCACTAACAACAGCAAGTCCGATATTGCTGGCATTTGCTGATGTCATAATGCTCATTATTACAAGGATTTTCAATAAATAAATAAACCCTATTACCTCTAATCTATTGTTCAGATTTGTTACACTTTGTGTTACAAATTTTTCGAGTTAGCAATTTTAAAATGTGCAACGCCTCAAGAATTTCCATTAACATGCAAAGTGATTTGGTAGGTCAAATAATTCAAATTCAATTTGAATTGAACTACAACTCAAAATTCTACAAGTGGGGTCCACCAAAAATTTATGTTGTAGTACTTGGCAAAAATAATTATAGCCCAAGCTGCAGTGATTTTTATTGCGGTTTGATACCCCAATTAAATCAGAGAAGCTTAACTTTTAAGCTTTTTTCCTTTAATTAATATAATTTAATTGGGAGAAACTTGGGACCAAGCTCAACGTGCATGTCACTTTCTCGATTGTTCTACCCATGAAAAAATTCCAAATTAATTTTTGAGCTTGGGAACTGCTTGAATTAGACTTTTCATTTTGGAGAATGACCACATTTGAAAATTCGAGGGAAAAAGAAAGATGCTCGGGAATATGCTTGCGGGCCCCACTCGTCGGCGACCGGAGCGAGCCGGAGGAGCGCGCCACGTGGGTCGTACGCCGGCGCCGTGTGGCCGGTGCCCTCTAGCTGCGACCCGACCTAGTCCGGATGGAGCCCAACCCCTTCAAACCGGTCGGAACGCCCCTCTCTCTCCTCATTCTTTCCCCTTTGCCCGAGCCGTGCACCCACCCGCCATTGCTGCCGCCACGGGAACTCGTCGCCCCACCGCCTTCGGCCACCCCTGCTCTAGCCCGACCGCTAGAAGCTCCACCCCACACCCCTCGTGCTCCATGGAACGCAAGGCCTTGAGCTAAGAAGTGTGGGTGGTGAATCGAGCAAAATTCTCCATTTCCGGCCACCTTGACCGAAAGTCGCCTAGAGGGAGGGGGGGGGTGAATAGGCGATAATCCTGAAAATCACTTAATTTAACAAATTAAATATGCAGGAAAGATTTGTCCAACTATAGTAGGACAAAGTCCGACTCCGGACAAATATACGACTAGAGTAGGACAAAGTCCGACCGCCTCGTGCGGAAAGTAGATCGGCAGCCAAGTTGGACAAATTCACGGGAAATAAACAACAAGCAAGCAGCTAGCAACACTAGAAAGCAAGGGCAACAAGGGCACAAGCAAGCAAGCCACCTATGCAAGTTAATCTAGGAATTTAAGCAAGAGTAACCTAGAGCTATAGCACACAACTTGCAAAAAACAAAAGGGGAGATAAGGAGACACACGATTTTTCACCGAAGTTCAGCTCCACCAAGAAGCCTACGTCTCCGTTGAGGAGTCCACCAAGGACCGGGTTGCTCTCAACCCTAAACCTCTTCAAGCCACCGCAAAGGTCGGCTTAAAATCCACTAAAACAAAGCTCCACGAAGAGAGGGGCAATACAAACGACCCGAGTCTCAACCACAAGCTTGGGAGCTCGCCGGTAACGCCTAACCGTCTAGGGGATGAATCCCCAAGAGTAACAAACACAACAAGTACCGGCGATGAGAATGAATCAAGTGCTCTTGAGATGGTGATGAAGCTCAACGAATTTCTCCTCAATCTTCTCACAAATCCGCCAAGGAGTGGGGAATCAAATCGGAAAGAGAGGAGTGCTTGAGAGAGTTTGGAGTGTCTTTGAGTGTGGGGAGGGTGCCAACCGGCTAAAAGTGGACACGGTCCTCTTTTATAGCCGGGTGTCGGGGAAGAGATTAGCGCTGCCACGTGGCAGCGTCGGGACCTACCCAACAGTAGGTCATCACGTCCACGTCATCTCCGGAGGCCGGCCAAGGCTCGAGCGGACCGACCAGGGAACGACCCCCACGCACTACTCAAGGATGTCCGCCTCGCACGACCTTAACGCCCGGGTCGAGAAGCTCCGCCTCGCACGACCTTGGCGTCCAAGCTCGAAGGGCTCCGTCCCGCACGACCTTAGCATCCCTCGCGCTCGACCTTAAAGCTCGACTACCAACCGCATTCAATGTCAACCGCCCGGCGCCCACGTGGGCTCGGACCGGGAATTATTGGAGAGAAGCCCGAGCCCATCCCTCCTTCCGCTACCTGCTCCCGTCGAGCACGCCGATGGGATGTCCCGTTCTCGTTGAATGGCAGGAGTTGGCGTGGACCGCGGGTTCCGGGACGAGTCGCTGCCCAACGATGTACGAACGTACGATCTCCCGACACACCCGTCGAACGGGTGTAGCTCGAGGTCGAGCTCGAGCTAACGTTCCGCTCCGCACGACCTCTCCCGTCAAGCTCGACCAGGGGAAGCAATCACCTCCGTACCTCGGCCACGTCCGATGCATCGTCATGACCGACAACGAAGGACGGGCATGGCACGTCTAAGTCCAACCACTCCGTGAACAGCGTCGCTCGTGCCTCCCCGATTGCGGAACACTCCACCCCGAGGCCGCTTGCAACAGGAGCGACGCGACCGACCGATCAAACCCGACGGAACGAACAAGCAAGGAAGCCGATTGGAGAACTCCGAAGCTCAACCATCTCCTTTTTCTCCGTTTCTTCCCTCGTAACTCGGGTCCCACCCCTATGACTATAAAGGGGTGTGACTCAACCACACACCGGCACGACGCACACACGACTCTCACAACTCTCACCACACACACACACGCTCCTACACGGGACTTGGAGCACGCTCCTCTCCCACCACATCCGTATTCGCATTTTCCATCTTGGCGCAAGGAACACGACGCCGCGAGACCCCCCGCCGCCGGACGTAGGGAGCTTTCCCGAGCCAGCCTAAACCCTTCATGTCTTCCCTTGTGCACCATCCGGCCAAAAACGCACAACCCCGGGACAAATTCTACCGCCGGTGGTTCGAACACCGACAGTTGGCGCGCCGGTAGGGGCCGTTGCGCATTTTCGTCACGCTTTTTCTGCCCACATGGCCCGGATGGATGATTCCGAGCTCTCGTTCCGGGCCCCCGACACGACCGTGCGCTTTGGGAGCCTCGATTTCGTGGCCACCGACGAGCGGACGCCGGCACGCGTCGAGCTGCCGGCGCCACGAGTCCAGGCGGCAACCCGTGTCACCGCCAACGTGACAAGACTTAGCGCTCTCCCGGGCGCGGCTAATTTGACGGAGGCGGAGTTCGTGGGGATGGTGATCCACCCCTCCGAGTCCCTCTTCGACCTTCTCGACGCCGGGAGGAGGAAGACTCGAGCCAGGGCAGCAGCGATGAAGCCCACGGCCCCGCTCGCGAATGCAATGTGCTGCACACCGGGACACCGGGGCAGCTCAACGCGCGCACACCGCGCCACCGGGAGGCGACGACCTCCGCACTCGCCTCCGTGCCCGGCGCCCGGAGCTTGAGGAGGCTCGCCGTGGCCTCGATGAGGAGGCCGCGGCGGTGGAGCGAGAGCTGCTGCAGCAGCGCCAGCATGAGGGGTGCAACGCGCGCCTAAGGGCTCGACACGTCCGAGCAGCAGATCGCCGACGATGTCGGAGCCGAGACCCGAGCACTTCCGCGCGCCGGACGGAACGTGGCCGCGGCAGCCGCGTTGCTAAAAACCCTTCTAGTACAGCCGACTCCCGAGGCGCAGCGAGCGCAGAGAGAGATGGCCGCGCTCCTCGCCAAGGCAGCGGAGCAGCATGCGGAAAGTTCGCAGCGACGCGCCGCGCCGTCGGTCGAGCACGCCGGCGCCGGCGGCGCAACTCTCCGGTAGGAGGGTCGGCGCACACCTCCGTGCGACAGCCCGCGCGACCGAGGCCAGCCCGAGCCTAGGCGGTCGGTGCACTCCCGCATCGGAGCCGCTCGAGACGCACGCTTGACCCCGGACGCCCGGCGTCGCGCTCAGGATGACAGAGGCCCACGCCTCGTCCGAAACCCCCGCCGCGGAGGTCGAGGCGACGTCGAGCACGATCGGAGCCGGAGCCCCGACCCCCGGGTCCGAGGGTCTTCGCCTCCGCGATTAGGGGAGCGACCTTCCCTCCGCGCTTCCTTCCCCGACGACGGTGGCCAAGCACGCGGAGGAGTCGAACCCCTCCCTCCGGCTAGAGGACTACCGGCCGGCATGCCAGGCTGGTGGCGCGAATGATGATCTCGCCATCATTCGAAATCTCCCGCCGTACCTCGCCGACTCGGCAAGGACCTAGCTCGAGCATCCGCCCGAGGGTCGGATACGCTCGTGGGGCGACCTGCGGGAAGTCTTCGTAGGAAACTTCCGGGCCACGTGCGCCCGCCCGGTAACCCCGGGAATTGAAGAACTGCCGGCGAAGCCGAACGAGCCGCTCCGAGACTACATTCGGCGCTTTTCCCAGCGCTGCAACGAGCTACCCCACGTCGTGGACGCGGATGTCATCGGGGCCTTCCTCTCCGGAACGAACCGCGAGGCTCGGTGCACGAGCCGGGCGAAGCTGCTCGCGAACGGCTCGGGAACTCCTTGACATTGCCACGAACCACGCCTCGGGTGAGGAGGCGGTCGGGGTCCTCCTCCACCGCGACCTCCCCGAGAAAGGGAAGGGCAAGAGGATCGATGGCAATGCGGGCGGGGGCCTTCCGGCTCCAAGCCCAACAAAAAGAACAAGTCGTGGCCGACCAACGGCCACATGGTAGCCGTGACCGACAGGAAGAGCGCGAAGCAGCCCAACAAGAACCCTCCGGACCACTTCGAGAAGAAGTGGAACGGGCCATGCCCCAACCACGAGTTTCCGGTCAAGCACTTGATGCGGGACTCGCTCGTTGATGAAGAAGTTCATCACGCAAGCACGGGCGGAAGGCCCACCCACGAGCATGACCAGGAGGGGAACGCCGGGTCGAGGGCGACGCCGGCGACGAGAATGAGGAGGACTTCCCTCGGGCGGAGGGCTGGCCGATGATCTTTGCGAGCTCCGACGCTCGTCCCGGACGACGCTCCGTCAAGCTCGAGCGCAGCGAGGTCTTTGCCGTGGAGCCCGCAGCCCCGGCTTACCTCAAGTGGTCGGAACTCCCAATCACGTTCGATCGCGTCGATCATCCGGCGCGAGTCCCACGGCCGGGTCGATACCCGCTCGTGGTCGACCCCATCGTCGCCAAGACGCGCTTCTCCAAGGTGTTGATGGATGCGCCTCTCCAAGGTGTTGATGGACGGGGGCAGCGGCCTTAACATCCCGTACGCCGACGTCCTGGATGCTATGGGTATCGAGCGCTCGCAGATTCGTCCGAACGGCTTGCCGTTCCATGGCATCGTGCCGGAACGCAAGCCGTTCCTATCGGCGGATCGATCCGCCCGTCACGTTCGGGACTCCTTCGAACTTTCGAACGGAGACCCTTACTTTCGAGGTGGTAGGATTCCCGGTGTCTACCACGCTATCCTCGGCGGCCGTGCTACGCGAAGTTCATGGCCCAAACTACGTCTACCTAAAGCTCAAAATGCCCGGGCCGAAGGGAGTTATCACCGTGGGTGCGTCTTTTTAGCACGCCTACCGATGCGACGTCGACAACCGTGACCTGGCCTTGGCGCACTTGGCCTCCACCTCCGAGCTCGCGGTCATTAGGGAGCAAGTGGTCGAGGACCCACCGCAGCCGAGCCATAAAGCGGCTTCCTTCGAGCCGGCGGAAGGAACCAAGGAGGTCGCCCTCAACCTCGGAATGGGATGAGAAGAAGACGGTGCTTATCGGCACCTCTCTCTCTCGCCAAATAGGAAAGTGCGCTCGTCGACTTCCTCCGCACGAACGCCGACGTCTTCGCGTGGAAACCCTCGGACATGCCGGGAATCCCGAGGGAAGTCGCCGAGCACTCCTTGCACATCGTGCCGGGCTCCAAACCGGTGAAACAGCGCCGCGCCACTTCGACGAGGAGAAGCGCAAGGCGATCGGGGAGGAGATCACGAAGCTTTTGGCGGCCGGATTCATCAAGGAGGTGTATCACCCCGAGTGGTTGGCTTATCCTGTTCTTGTACGAAAAAGAATGAGAAATGGAGAATGTGCGTTGACTATACTCGGTTTAAATAAGGCTTGTCCTAAGGACCCCTTTCCGTTGCCGCGCATTGACCAAATAGTCGACTCGACCTCGTGGTGCGAAACCCTCTCGCTTTCGGACGCGTACTCCGGTACCATCGGATAGCGCTCGATGAGGCCGACCAACTCGCTACCTCCTTCATCACACCTTTCGGCTCGTACTCGTTACACAACGATGCCGTTTGGGCTCAAGAACGCCGGAGCCACCTACCAGCGGTTCATTCGAAATGCTTCGACTACCTCATCGGAGATATCGTCGAAGCCTACGTGGACGACATCGTCGTCAAGACCAAAAGGCCGACCAGCTCGTGGTCGACCTCGAACGTGTATTTGCCAAGCTGCGCGAAAATGGCGTTAAGCTCAACCCCGAGAAATGCGTCTTCGGGGTCCCTCGAGGGATGTTATCGGGATTCGTCGTCTCGGAGCGAGGCATCGAGGCCAACCCGGAGAAGATCGCTGCCATCGAGCGCATGGGTCCGATCCAAAACCTCAAAGGGGTGCAACGGCTCACGGGATGCCTAGCGGCGCCGAGCCGGTTTATCTCGCGGCTCGGGGAAAGAGCATTACCGCTCTACAAACTCCTCAAGAAGTCCGAGCACTTCGACCGGACTCGGGAGGCGCAGGTCGCGCTCGACGAGGTGAAGCGCATCCCGGCAAACCCTCCGGCCTTGACTCCCCCACTCCCGGGGAGCAACTATTGCTCTATGTCGCGGCACCCACTCGGGTCGTCGGCGCCGCCATTGTGGTCGAGCGCGAGGAAGAAGGCCACGCACTCAAAGTACAGCGCCCCGTCTACTACGTCGCAAAGTCCTGTCCGACTCGAAGACTCGATACCCGCAAGTGCTCAAGATCCTCTACGCCCGATGGTCGCCGCACGCAAGCTACGCCACTACTTCGACTCGCACTCGATAACCGTGGTGAGCTCCTTCCCTCTACGCGACATCATCGAGAACGAGGAGTCGGCGGGCAAGGTCGCCAAATGGGCCCTTGAGCCGATGGGGCACGATATCACTTACTCGCCTCGGACGGCAATAAAGTCTCGAGTTTTGGTCGACTTCATTGCGGATTGGACGGAGACCTAGCTACCACCGGCGCCGGTGGATCAAGAGTATCGGGTTATGTACTTCGACGGGTCATTGATGCGCCGGGGAGCCGGCGTCGGACTCGTCTTTGTCTCCCCGGGGATCCACATGAGGTATGCTATCCGGTTGCATTTCCCGGCTTCGAATAATGTGGCTGAATACGAAGCCTTGGTAAATGGCCCGAAAATCGCCATCGAGCTCCGAATCCGACGGCTCGAGGCCCGCGGCGACTCCCAACTCGTCGTCGACCAAGTCATGAAAGAGTCAAGTCTGTCGGACCGACACGCCGACGCTCTATCATCGAGAGGTGCGAAAGCTCGAGGAGAAGTTCGACGGGTTTGAGCTTAGGCACATACCCCGACGACTTAATGAGGCAGCGGACACGCTCGCCAAGATTGCGTCCGGTCGGGAGCCGGTCCCGACGGGCATCTTTGCCCATGATCAGCTTCAACCGTCGGTGCGACCCCCGCCACTCCCCCACGGTGAGGAGAAATTGGTCGAGGTGGCTCCGGAGGCTTCCCCGGCATCGACCCCGACTCGACGCAGCGCCCGAGCCAAGACGAGACCTCGGGGGCTCCACGATCGGCCACGGAGGTCATGGAGATCGACGCGCCGGCGAGCTCCGCACCACAGCCCGGCCGATTGGAGAACTCCGTACATCGAGTACCTCCTCCACGGCAGGCTCCCGTCCGACCAAACCGAGGCAAAGCGCCTCCACGGACGCTCTAAGTCGTTCGTCTTGGTCGACGGTGAACTTTATAAGCGCAGCGTGTCGAGGATCTTGCAGCGATGGATCCCGCTCGAGGAAGGCGTGCGACTCCTCGGTGACATACACGCGGGCGTTTGCGGTCATCACGCCGCGCCGCGCACCCTCGTAGGCAACGCCTTTCGACGGGGCTTCTATCGGCCAACCGCCGTGGCGGATGCAACTCGCATCGTTCACCAATGCAAGGGCTGCCGCACTTTGCTCGACAAACGCACCAACCTGCCCGGGCCCTCCAAACTATACCCGTCACTTGGCCCTTCGCGGTCCGGGGTCTAGACTTGGTCGGCCCTCTCGAAAAAGGCGCCGGGGCTTTACCCACTTGCTCGTCGCCGTCGACAAGTTCACAAAGTGGATAGAAGCTCGAGCCATCGGCAAGATCCGTTCCGAGGAGGCGGTCGAGTTCTTCCTCGACATTGTCCATCGCTTTGGTGTTCCCAACTCGATCATCACGGACAATGGCACGCAGTTCACGGGGAAGAAGTTCCTCATGTTCTGCGACGATTACCACATTCGAGTGGATTGGGCAGCCGTGGCTCACCCCCGGACCAATGGGCGGGTCGAACGGGCCAACGGCATGATCCCGCAAGGACTCAAGCCACGCATTTATGACCGCTTGAAACGTTTCGGCGGTCGTTGGGCAGCCGAACTACCGGCCGTCCTATGGAGTCTTCGAACGACTCCAAGTCGAGCGACCGGCTACACGCCGTTCTTTATGGTCTACGGATCGGAGGCGATCTTGCCAACCGACCTCGACTACGGAGACCCAAGGGTCCGTGCCTTCAACGAACAAGGGAACCGGACGGCCCTCGAGGCCGCGGCGGACCAGCTCGATGAAGCGCGCGACGCTACGCTCTTGCACTCGCCAAGTACCAACGAGCGCTCCGACGGTACCACGATCGCAACGTCAAGAGCCGCGCGTTCAACATTGGAGACATGGTGCCGTGCAGGTGCAGAGCAACAAGGATCGCCACAAGCTAACCCCTCCATGGGACGGACCTTACATCGTGGCGCGAGTCATCGAGCCCGGCTCCTACAAGCTCAAGACGGTGGAAGGTCGAGAGCTAACCAACGTCCGGAACATTGCGCAATTACGTAAGTTCTATCCCTAACCTCGCACTTGTTCCTTTACTCTTAAGCGATCGCCCGCCAAGTACGGCGCCCTCGACCTCCGTCGCGAGGTCGAGCCTCGCTCGGGGCCGGAAAGCGGCGAAACCACGATTTTTCGAAAACAAAAATCGCCTACACTCAGCTCTTTTTCGCGAAAAAATTTGCTAAGTCTTGTCCGGCCTTGAATTCGAATCTCGCCGACGACCAAAGTAAGCGCGAGTAAACGAACTCACAGTCTAAATTGGTCGGAAGGTCGAAGCTCGAGCGCCCAGCGGTCCTAGCAAACGCTCACCAAACACGACTAAGTTCAACGAGGCTCGTCGGCTCAAGCTTTGTGACTCAATGAGATAACATGAAAAGGCCAAAACATATTCAAGTTCAACGTAAAATTGCTTGGTAAAGAGCGAGACCTCGAAGGGTCGAGCGCAGAACGATCTAACGAAACTAAAAGTTATTTACAAGTGGGGAACTACACCCCTTTGTTCTTAACAAAACAAAAAACGAAAAACTAATCCTCTAAAGTGTCTACGACTTGGGGAGGGGCTCCTCCTCGAGCTTTGCAGCTAGGGCATCGGCGGGAGCGCGCGTCTCGGCCTTCGGCGACTCCAGCTCGGCGCCAAGCAAAACCGGGGACGAGCCCGGTGCTAACGGCCCCGAACTCGAGGTCCTCGTAATGGGACGCCAGCACCGTGAAGGTCACGGGCATGGCGGAGCGCCTCGTTCCTCGGACCACCGCGCCGATCTGCTCCGGCAGAGCGGCCTCGACGTTCCGCTCGGCCCCTACTTCGGCAAACGCGCGGTCCAGGGCAGCGTTGAGCTCCCTCCACGACTCCTCCGCCGTAGCCGGCCTCCGCTCCCGGACACAGTAAAGAAAGCGAGCCTCAAGAACCCAAGCTCGAATAGTCGAAAAACGGCTAAGGGGCTCGGTTAAGGTCGAAGAGGAAAGGCGCAGAACACCTACCCACCTTCTCGGCCCGCCGCTCCCGGAGCTCGCGAAGGTAGCCGGACGCGGTCCGGTGGGAGACTTCCACCGCGGCCTCGGCCCTTCGTCTCAACTCCCGCTCTGTTTGGAGCGCCGCATTGACCCTCTCCGCGGCCAAGGCAGCCTCCTCGGCCTTGGCCAACGCCACCGAGCACCTCCTCCTTCGAGCGGCGTGCCTCTGCGGCCTCGAGCTCCGCTGCCTCCTTCGCCACCCGAAGAGCCTCCTCCCGAGCGAGTGCTCCGTCCGGGCCGGCGCGAGCCTCGCCGGCCGCCCGCATTAGCTCCCCGGCCTCGGACTCGAGCCGGGCCCGGAACGCCCGCACGGCCGGCACGAGCCCGGCCAAGAAGTTAGACAACCTCCGATCTAGAGGCTGCCCCGAGCACGGCCGGCCTCCGCGGGCGCGTCTCCCGCCGCCGTCACCATGGCGGTGGACTCGCCCTCGGCGCTCGCCCCCTCGACCTCGCGGCCTGCGCCGCCGAGGAGGTCGGCGACTTGCGAAGGGTCG
The DNA here is from genome assembly GCA_031894775.1 of Chloris gayana. Taxonomy (NCBI): domain Eukaryota; kingdom Viridiplantae; phylum Streptophyta; class Magnoliopsida; order Poales; family Poaceae; genus Chloris; species Chloris gayana. Next base: position 106,728 of record JAUNZO010001481.1, on the reverse strand, counting down.
TTGGCGGCGCCTTCCTCCGCGGGGGCACCATCCGCTTAGGCGCGAGTGCGCTTTCGTCGGGCCCGCACTCGCGGACTCGTTTCCGGCGGCCACCGACGGGTCGATCGCCGGTCACGCCGGCTCGCCGGGAGGTTCGGTAGGAACTTCGGTTGTCGGGGAGGGCTCCGCGGCACCTCCCTCACCGGGCGCAGCAAATTTAAAGACATCGACATGCGCGTCCGCATGCCGAGTGACCGTCTCATCGGTCGGAACGGGATTAGAGACAGCGACGCGCGCGTCCGCGCGCCGGTCTTCCGCGCCGCCCTCGGTCGGCCCGGGTCGCTCCCGCCAACTTCTTGGGCTCGCAGCACCTCCGCACCGGAACCTTGCGCGGGCACCACGTCTTCGGAGGTGGTGGAGGAGGGACGTCGCAGATCTACGCCATCCGCCGTCTCCTCCCGGGCGCCGCCGGCGTACGGTTGAGGTCGGTATCGCCTCCGACTAGCTCGGCGATCATCTCCGCGGCTTCCCTTGCGGCGGCGAAGGATCTACCGTCAAGTCGACCACCTCCGTCCCGAAGAAGGGGTCCAGGGTGGCCCCGGCTCCTCATGCGCGAGATGCCTCGCCAGGTCCCGGAGCTCGATTCGCCCCGCGAGGAGCGGGTTGACTCGAAGGGCCAACCGCGAAGGTCGAGGTCGAGGTCGAGGGAGCCGAGGACTAGAGACCTGAAGTGACGGCGCGGCGAGAGCAAACGAACGGCACCTCCTCGTCGCTCTCGTACCCGCCGGCTCCGCCGTCCTCCTCGGAATCCGTCGGCTCGGGGGTCGAGGTGGTAGACGCCGTGTCGGGATTCCGCCCCGCGAGCGGTACGCGTCCCTCTTCCTCCGACGCTCAACGGCCCGCGCCGTCTTCTCCAGCTGCAGCCTCACGGCCACATCTCTCGCGGCCTTCCTCTCGGCCTGCACTTCCGCGGCGTGGAGGCGGTTGGCTTCGCGCCGAGCAGCCCCTTCGGGAAGCCGAAACCGGGGCGCCGGCCGAGAAACGAGGAGGGCGAGTCGGCAAGCAAATCGAGTATCGAACTCAAATGAGCTTCGAGGAAGGTCGAGTCAACTTACCACATCCAGGGCGTCCGGTGCGGCTTCATGGGAAGGGCCCCGGGACAGGCCGGGGCGTGCGGCCGTTCCCGCCGCGCTCCGGACGCGCGATGCAACGGTGCCGTCGTCGAGCTCTCGCACCGCCATCACGGTGTCGGGGACGACACGGTCATTTCCCGACACCGATGCATCGAGCATCGAGCGCCGCATTAGCGGCGCAAACCCGAGCTTGTGGGTAGAACCCACCACCACCGTCGCGTCGACGTCGGACCGGGCCAGTGCCGGATCGCCTCGACGGCCGGATCGATCTTGCGCCGGCTGTCCCGAGGACACCCCCACTTCCATTCCTCCGGGCCCTCTCGAAAACCCGACCCTCGAAGGCCGGAAACGGATGCCCCGGTCCCGCCGAAGGTAGAACCACTTCGGGTGCCACCCCTAGTTCGACGAAGGGGTGGTCACCGTGATGTAGTCCGTGCCGCGGTCCCTCTTCATTACTATCCCCGCGCAACGGACGTGCGCGGGAACATCTTCGCCCCCGGAGTTCCTCCTCCGAAGGAGATTGACGCGGAAGAAGTACCGCCGGAGGTCCAGGTCGGGCTCCATGCCCAGGAAACCCTCGCAAAGGGCGACAAAAATGCTCGACTGCTCGAACCCCATTGGGGTTCAAATGCCGGAGCTCCGGATGATTCCGGAACATCGGCGCCCGCGAAAGTCGCTCCCGGCGTCCCCGAGCCGCGCTCGTGGAAGTGGAGGAACGAAACCACATAGCCCTAGGGAGGTTGCGGGTGAGACTCGTTGCCGGGGAGCATCCACCACCGGTCGGGGCCGCGCGCACGCAGCGGGCCCCGCGTCACTGTGCGATCAAGCTCAGCCCTCGTCGTCATGGACCGGGTCCAGGTCGACATGGTTGGGGTGAAGGAGGTAAAGCTCGGGAGCTCGGAAGGCGAAAGCTAAGGCGAAGAAAAGCGGAGGCTAGGGCAAGAAAGGCGAAGGGCAAGGAAGGCGACGGCGTGTGAGAGCCAAGGGACCCGGTAGGCGACGACTTAAATAGGGGCCGCCCTGGGCAGCCGCGACCCTTCGATTCTACGAGCGGGCCCCACGATCGCCGCTACCCCGGTAAATCGCCTTAAATCTTCCCTCTCCCACTTTCTACATCGTCGCTCGCGGGCGTGGGCCCGAGCCGCCCGTACTAACCGCGCAGGTCCCACCACTACCGAGAAGGAACCAACCCCGTGCTGCGCGGGCTAGCCACTACGCGCCACCAACGGATAAAGACCCGCCTCGATCCCGGACCATGGAAGCCGAGACGGTGAAAATCCCACGCTCCCCTCCGAACTTTTTGTCCTTTCATATTCTCTCACCCGCTTGCAGAGACACGAAAGGGCACGCACCCCGAAGGAACGGGTCGACCCCTATTCGACTTCCACCAAGGCCGACGGAGGAGGATCGGCCTTGAAGGTAAGAGGGGATAAGAGACCGAAAACCGTCTCGACGGCCCCGCCCCGTTGAGGTTCGAAGGCTGGCCCATCCGAAGGGTTCGACGGCCGCCTCGAGCAAGTATTTCACGAGCCAGGGAGTGATGTCGATGGGCCCGCCTAGCGGCCATGACCCACGCGCGCGAGCGCAACGGGCGTCGGATCGACACGTTCGAGTCCCGGTCGACCTCGACTAAGGGGAATCTCACCGTAGAGAGGCGTCGAGCCCCCGAAACCCATCGAACGGTTTTGGGTCCCAATCGAGAATGGCTGTACGGATTTATGGAGTTGTCCCCCGGCGGGCCTTGCGGAATCTCTCCGACGAGAAACCGCAACTCCGCTCGAACTTTTCCCGTTATCGAGCTCCCCGAGCCCCGCGTGCCGGTCCTTCCGGGCGAATCGCGGATCTGCTCTACCCTCCGTCGTACGAACGCGACGCGGATGGGGAAAACGGCCAAAGACGAAACACCTCTCGATCGACCATTCGCAACGCGCGAGAGGTTCGAGGGCCGGCATCGCGAGTATGAGGTCCGACGGCGGGACCGCATCCCGACAGGTCATCTCGGCCAGGGCACAAGCCTACGACTTGCCCCCCGGCTCGGGGCTATCGTCCACCGGACGCGCTCGCGCGCGCCCGATGAAGAAAAACTTCTCACCAAGATGACCCCTACCTCTCGAAAAGATCCCCGGACTAGTCCTCGACTCGCACGGGGCTCGGGGCTACCGTCGGGGAAGAGATTAGCGCTGCCACGTGGCAGCGTCCGGACCTACCCAACAGTAGGTCATCTCGTCCACGTCATCTCCGGAGGCCGGCCAAGGCTCGAGCGGACCGACCGGGGAACGACCCCCACGCACTACTCAAGGATGTCCGCCTCGCACGACCTTAACGCCCGGGTCGAGAAGCTCCGCCTTGCACGACCTTGGCATCCAAGCTCAAAGGGCTCTGTCCCGCACGACCTTAGCATCCCTCGCGCCGACCTTAAAGCTCGACCACCAACCGCATTCAATGTCAACCGCCCCGGCGCCCACGTGGGCTCGAACCGGAATTATTGGAGTGAAGCCCGAGCCCATCCCTCCCGCCGCTACCTGCTCCCGTCGAGCACGCCGATGGGACGTCCCGTTCCTATTGAATGGTAGGAGTTGGCGTGGACCGCGGGTTCCGGGACGAGTCGCTGCCCAACGATGTACGAACGTACGATCTCCCGACACACCCGTCGAACGGGTGTAGCTCGAGGTCGAGCTCGAGCTAACGTTCCGCTCCGCACGACCTCTCCCGTCAAGCTCGACCAGGGGAAGCAATCACCTCCGTACCTCGGCCACGTCCGATGCATCATCACGACCGACAACGAAGGACCGGCATGGCACGTCTAAGTCCAACCACTCCGTGAACGGCGTCGCCTATGCCTTCCCCGATTGCGGAACACTCCACCCCGAGGCCGCTTGCAACAGGAGCGACGCGACCGACCGATCAAACCCGACGGAACAAACAAGCAAGGAAGCCGATTGGAGAACTCCGAACCTCGACCATCTCCTTCTTCTCTGTTTCTTCCTCGTAACTCGGGTCCCACCCCTATGACTATAAAGGGGTGTGACTCAACCACACACCGGCACGACGCACACACGACTCTCACAACTCTCACCACACACACACACGCTCCTACACGGGACTTGGAGCACGCTCCTCTCCCACCACATCCGTATTCGCATTTTCCATCTTGGCGCAAGGAACACGACGCCGCGAGTCCCCCCGCCGCCGGACGTAGGGAGCTTTCCCGAACCAGCCTAAACCCTTCGTGTCTTCCCTTGTGCACCATCCGGCCAAAAACGCGCAACCCCGGGACAAATTCTACCGTCGGTGGTTCGAACACCGACACCGGGCACTCAAAAGAGCCGTTGGGCTAGATCTCGACTCGGATTTTGTCCGAGTGCATGTCCGACTCCTAGGGTTTCAAGTTGATGTTTTGGCTCGGAGTCCGATCGCTAAATCCGACAAGAGTCGGATATGTCCGAGTATAAAGGAGACTCGGACTTTGTCCGACTCCTAGGGTTTCAAAAGAATTGCAAGCTCTCTCGGAGTCCGAGTGTTTTGTCCGACCGAGTCGGACTTTGTCCAACTCCATGGGAATTTTTTTTGGTTTGGCAACCTTTCGGAGTCCGAGTCCAATGTCCGAGGGACTCAAACATTGTCCAACTCCTATGAGATAGGGAGATGATTTTTGGATTTAGATGGAGTTTTGAGCACTTTCATTTTTCACACCTCATACTTGTGTGTCCCTCTTGATAGTACGGTGTTTCCTATACTCATGACATAAGTAAAAAAACTTCACAACTTGATCTTGAGCATAAGTAGACCAAATTTTCAAATCTTGCAAGTATGAACGTATATGGCCACTTCCTTTTTGTGTTTCTTTGCTCTCAATCGAATTTTAAATATGCACTCGCGCACAAGCTCATTTGAAACATTAGTCCTTTTTAATTGTATTGACGTCAATCACTCAAAACCATAATTGGGGGTCTAGATGCACTTTCAATCTCCCCTTTTTGGTGATTGATTACAATACAACTAAAATTCACAATTAAGTATAAAAAAGAGCTTAGAACGAATAGAGAAAATAGAAGAGAGCTCCCCTAAATGTGTGCATGAATTGAATTCAATTTTGGTCATTTCAAAACCAAGTGCACATATTTGAGAGAAAAACAAGAGAGCTCCTCGTAACGACCCGATTTTCACCGGATAGCGAAAACCGTGCCTTGTACCTCTATGTCACTCCCGGGAGTGTGACACGTAGATCCAATATAGTTAACATCATAAAAACCATAAGATAGAGTAAATGCAAGGCAAGATAATAGAATCTCCAACGTACATCATCATAACTCAATGCTCAAATCTCATGGATACGAAACACGCGGCACGTAGGCCAGCGAGAGAACATGAAGGAAACTAACGGAAGAGTCTCACATGAAGATCGGCGGTGAAGACCCAAAGCCCACAAGCACTCGTGTGTAGGCGAGAACGTCACTCCTCTCCGGCGGCTCCGTCGTAGGCTCATCGGGATCCTCCGAATCAGCGTCTCGAAAAACATAGTGGGAAAGCCGTGAGTACTACGCGTACTCAACAAGCCACAACTACCTAGCAACAATGTATGCATGTTGGGATATTTCCAAGGAAAGGCAAGGGCTTGCACCTAAAGCAAATAATCCTCAAGTCTATGTGATTCACATTTTATTATTGGTCAAATTTTATAAGTGACCTTGCAGGAATCAACACATTCCTGCAAGGGTCAAATTTTTATGTCCAAGACACCTCCACTGGACCACAGCTCGAAGCCGAAGTAAAACCTATCGGAGGGGAGAAGTAGTAAATGCTAATCAAGCGTGTCGCTCAATGGTGTTGCCCCTTACCCGAGGGCTAGGCTATACGTATAGATTATATATCTCTGCAGAGAGTATGCAACCGTACCCACGTGAAGAGGTACTATAACTACAACCACCGTCGCGGCTAAAGCACAGACAACACTCACAAGATCAACAAACAAAGCATCGACCGCGGGCGCCCGTCCCTCGGGTCCGGGATCCCCAACCACAACGTAGAAAAGGGTCCCGAAGGTGTGACAGGTCTACCCACTAACACTAACTCTACTCCACGGCGGGCCCACCGGTCCTCCGCTAAGCGTCTCAATCCAGCTCGCCCATACGGGTCACGTGGTAAGCTAGTATACCAAAGAGCGAGCAACCAGGAACCGGTCCTTATGCTCGTCGGGCGAGTCACCATCCCTCTCCTCAACAACGGTCTCAACAACGAGTGTCACCACAATAGGGGCCCCATAACCCAAGGCCCCTACACAACTCGTACCACGCAACAGGCGCTCTCCCAAGCACCTAACCACCTACACTCGCCCCCGCAAAAGTCCTACAGGGTATCTAGTACGAAACTCGACACCTAAGAAACACCTACAATTTATTTTACACAAAAACATGTATAGTCATCATGGGATTCAATTAAGCAACTAAGCAGATTCTAAGCATGCGAGTAACAGTAGAACAACCTATGGCTAACAGTGGCAAGGGTAGCATAGTATGGCATAGGTGCAAGTAACCATTTATCATGCATGGATCAATTTAATGCAATTGCTAAATAGGAGCAAGAGTGGTCAAGGATTGCGGCTTGCCTACGAAACGCCGGTCCCACGCCGGGTCGGGGTACTCGTACGGCTACTCGGCAAGAACTCCTCAAACTGCGGCACGGGCGGAAACTCCTCGTAGCTCTCGGCGGACGTAACGTACGAACCGGGTTAGGCACGCAAAACGAGGAAAGTACGAGAGCAACGAAACGGACGACGGAATTTACGACACTAGAACATAGCTAACAACTACACTAATGCGTAGATCTCGTCGCTACTAATCCAACGCAACCAACCGCGTATTTTTCTCGACGCTCCAGAAAAAGATATGAATTTCCGACGGAAAAATCAATTATCAAAAATCCCGGAAATAGGGAAATGAAAAACCAGGGAATATTCCTTTGGTATATTCCCCCGGAATATTCCTTTGGTAATATTCCCCGGAATATTCTTTTGGAATATTCCGTCGGTCCACACTATGCCGTGGACCGGGCCCATTTTTTTCCCACGGTCTACGGGCCACGTAGACCGAGTCCACGCAACAGGAGAAGAGACCCCATGGACCCAAGCGGGCCCATTGCGGACGCCAGGGTGACGTCGGCGTGACGCCACCCTACCGGAGGCGGGCGGCGCCGCCAAGCCAGGGCGGGGAGCCTGCCGGAATCGCGACGCGGCGGCGCTAGGACTCGCCGGCGGCCAAACGGCGACCACCACTACAATCGCCGCGGCCTTGCGCACCTGCCGGCCCCATCACGAGCACCGGCTCGCCATGAGGCGGCGGCGCGAGCTCGCCGGAGCTAAGCTCCGTGGCGGCGCGAAGGGGGAACCCTCCCGGGTCCACCGCACCGCCCAAATCCGGCACCAAACCAACACCCATCTATACGCGAGCTAGCGGGAGCAGCCCCGGTCGGAAGGACGGCCGGAGTGACGCCGGCGGCGAGGAAAGCGGCGGCGGAAAACCTAGCTCGTCGCCTCGCAGGAAACGGGCTCCACTCGCCTAGCTCGAGCACGCACAAGCACCGGGGTGGCCGGGCGAGGCTAGGGGCGATGCCCGGAGAGCATGAGCTAGCTGCTAGCTCAAAGCCCACCGGCGGCCATGGCGTGCGGCGGCCGGGTCTCGACCGAAGCCCCCAATTCGCGGCTGAATCGCGGGAAGAAGAAGGGGAAAAGGGGCGTGAGCTCACCAGGATGCTTGAGAGGGTCTCGGACGGGGCGGAGGAGGACGAGCGACGCCGTGCGACGGAGAGGGGCGGCGGCGGACGACGACGGCGAACTCGGTCCAAGCGGTGACCGCGCTCGACGGCGTTCCGGCACCGCAAAGGAACGACAATGGGGAAATTAGCGCCGGTAGGGGCGGTGCACGACGGGGATCGCAGAACGACAAGAGAGAGGGAACGAGCTTCACCGGAGACAACGAGCGGGAACGGAAGAGTTGACGGCCGCCGGCTTCAACCCACCCGCTCTCCCTCCATCCCGCACACGGGACGATGCGATTAGCGGGAACACAACGAGCGGAGGATGAGGAACACGGAGGCGCCAACGGTGCTCACCTGCGGTGACCTTGGACGACGACGGCGGGCGAGGTTGGAGGCTAGGGTTTGGGGAGAAGGCGTCGCGGCGCGGTTTAAAACGGGGGATGGCGACCACGGGGGTGGCAGAGGACCCGCTAGAGTCCGAGCGGACTTGCCGGGCGCGGGGCCGGCTAACGCGAGGGCGGAAGACGACGAGCAGCCGACGTGGCTCGGTTCACGGGCGCTCGCGCGGTACGGGCGAGGGAGGAAGAAAAGCGATAGGGGGTCGGGCCGACCGGGCTAGCCGGGCTTCGGGCCGCGCGAAGGGAAAGGAGAAGGGAAGGGAGTGGGCCGCCGCGGGGAAGAGAGAAAAGGAGAGAGGGCTGGGCTGCGGCGCTGATTCGGCCCACGAGCGAGAAATTTGAATGAAACCATTTTGAATTGATTTCTTTTCCGAATTTGAGCAAACTTCGTCCAATTTTGATTTTTATTCGAATTTGAAAAGATACACGGATACAAGGGATGTTACGGACTCCCCCTTACAAGAATCTCGTCCTCGAGATTTCACTCCTCATCCTCGAACAAGTGCGGGAAGTCCTTCCTCAAGTTGTCCTCCATCTCCCAAGTGGCCTCACGCTCGGTGTGGTTACTCCACCGAAACTTGCGAAATGGATCCCGCGACTCCTCGTCTCCTTGTAGGCCCTATCCAAGATCCTCACGGGGTACTCCAAGTACTCCGGACCGTCCCGAATATCCAACACATCAGGTGACACCTGCTCCTCCGGCACACGCAAGCACTTCTTGAGCTGCGAGACATGGAACACATCATGCACTCCGGCAAGGTGTCCCGACAACTCAAGCCGATAGGCGAGATCTCCAATCCTCCTCACCACTCCGAAAGGTCCAATGAACCTCGGTGCCAACTTGCCACGCACGTGGAACCTGCGCGTCCCACGAAGTGGAGAGACCTTGAGATAGACAAAGTCATCCACAAAGAACTCCAAAGGTCTCCTCCTCTTATCTGCGTAGCTCTTCTCGCCTCGCTCCGGCCAACACGGATATGCTCTCCGACCTGCTCAACCTTCTCCTCAGCCTCTCTAACAAGATCCGGGCCATAGAAAGACCTCTCTCCAACCTCTCGACCACATGAGAGGTGTCCTGCACTTCCTCCCATACAGGAGCTCATTTGGTGACATCTTGATGCTAGCCTCGGTAGAAGATAGAGAACATAAGGAAAAGAGAATGAAGAGAGTTAAGAGATCAAGAGAAGAAGGCATCTAGATGCTTGCCCGGTAACCGTTGTTGTAAGAGAAGTCAACAAACGACAGATCGTCCTCCCAACTCTTGCTGTAGGTGAGCACACAAGCTCTCAACATATCCTCCAAAGTCTGGTTCACCCTCTCTCGTCCGACCATCCGTCCGAGGGTGATACGCTGTGCTGTAGTCTAGTCTAGTGCCCATCGAAGCATGCGGACTCCTCCGAACTTAGCCACAAACCGAGGACCACGATCGGACACTATGGTGAGTGAGGCACCATGTAGCCTCGGAATGTTGTCAATGTAGAGACGGGCAAGCTGCTCCACATTGTACTTGGCATTGACAGCAATGAAGTGAACCGCCTTGGAGAAACGATCCACAATCACCCAAATAGAAGTGTGACCCTCCCGCGAGCGAGGCAAACCATTAATGAAATCCATGCTGATGTTCTCCCACTTCCACTTAGGAATCTCAAGAGGCTTGAGCAAACCGGCTGGCTTCCGATGCTCCGCCTTGACTCTCCTACGAGATATCACACATCCCCACAAACCGAGCTATCAACATCTTCATACCTTCCTACCGGAACCGAGTGCGAAGATCCTCATACATCTTTGTGTTCCCCGGGTGGATCGAGTAGCGAGAACAGGTGAGCCTCTCTCAAAATCTCCTCTCGAATCCCAGCACCTCCAGGAACCACAATCCGATCCTTGTACCACGAGTATACCATCATCATCCACCCTAAAGCCGGGAGCCTTATCCACTGCCATCTTAGCCTTGATCGATGCCACCAAGCCATCTTCCTTCTGCTTTTCCTTGATCCGATCCCCAAGACAGCTTAGTGATCCTCAACTCGTGGAGATAGTCCTCGGGAATGAGCTCCACTCCATCCCTCATCATCTCCTCAAACACCTCGGACCGGCTCGTCATGAGACTAGTGCAATATGCCTTGCGACTCGGCGCATCCGCAACAACATTTGCATTGCCGGGGTGGTAGTTGATGCTCAAATTATAATCCTTTATCAACTCAAGCCACCTCCTCTGCCTCATGTTCAGCTCCGATTGCGTGAAGATATACTTCGAGACTCTTGTGATCCGTGAAAATCTCACATCCGCCACCGATGAGATAGTGTCTCCAAATCTTCAACGCATGAACAACCGCTGCAAGCTCAAGATCATGGGTGGGGTAATGCTTTTCATGTGTCTTCAACCGCCTCGAAGCATAAGCCACAACCTTCCCGTTCCGCATGAGCACACAGCCAATCCCCCGAGTGCAAGCATCACAAGTACACTTGGAAGTCCCGACTAAGATCCGGCAAGGTGAGCACGGGTGTGGTGGTCAATCTAGTCTTGAGCTCCCGAAAGCTCCTCTCTCGCTCCGGGGTCCACTCAAAGGTGACATTATCCTGCAAGAGCTCCGTCATGGGACGAGCTATCCGAGAGAAATCCTCAACAAAGCGACGGTAGTAACCAGCCATCCCCAAGAAACTCCTCACATCCTTGACACACTGCGGTGACTTCCAACTCACAACCGTCCGCACCTTTCCAGGATCCACACACACTCTCTCGTCATTGATCACATGCCCCAAGAAAGCCACTTCCTCAAGCCGAACTTGCACTTGCTGAATTTCGCATACAACCGATGCTCCTTCGACCTCTCCAAGACAACCCTCAAGTGCCGAGCATGCTCTTCGATGGACTTTGAGTACACAAGAATGTCATCAATGAACAACTTATCCAACTCTGCCATGAAGACCTTGTTCATCATGTTCATGAAGTAGGGAGGGGCATTGGTCAAGCCAAAGGAAGCAACAGTGAACTCGAACAGTGAACTCGAACTGCCCGTACCTGTCCAGTAAATAGATAAGGGGTAAAATTCAAGGAGGGGCGATGAGGCATGATAGATAACAAATGGAATTGACAAGGTGGTAACAAAGATCCATACCTACTCACGAAGGCAGTCTTAGGAATGTCACACTCTCGGATTTTTATTTGATGATAGCCGGATCGCAAATCAATAGAGGAGAAATACTTTGCACCCTTCAGCTGATCAAACAAATCATCAATCCTCGGCAAGGGGTACTTATTCTTGATGGTGACCTCGTTCAAGGAGCGATAGTCAACACACATCCTGTCGATACCATCCTTCTTCTTCACAAACAGAACGAGGGATCCCCAAGGTGAAGCACTTGGGTGAATGAACCCCTTCCTCAACAGATCATCAATCTCCCGCTTCAGGAGGATCAACTCATCGAGACGACATCCGATACGACCTCTTAGTAATAGGGGCCGTGCCAGGGAGAAGATCAATCACAAACTCAACATCCCGATCCGGCGGATGCCTTGGCGGATCATCGGGAAAGACCTCGGGATACTCACAAACCACAGGAATCTGCTCCAAGGGCAAACCCTCAAAGTGACAAAGCTGCTGCGGCGGACGAGGCGCTACGGGGTGAACCTCAAAGTGACCCCACGGTGACTCACCAAGGTCACAATCCTCTCCTCACACTCGAATCACACCCTTGTTCCTGGTCAACCAGTCCATACCCAAGATCACCTCAATACCATGCGAGGGCAAAAGAATCAGGTCGGCCAAGAACCGCTGTCCCTCAAGCACAATCCGAACTCCTCTCGCAACCCAAGTGGCACTTGGCTACCCCAAGTGGTGAAGTAGTGACAACAGGAGACTCAAGCAAGACAGTAGGAATCTTAAGCTTCGAAACGAACGCAGACGAGATAAACGACCTTGTCGCACCGAGTATCGAAAAGAACGGAAGCTAAACAAGACTCAACCAAGAACTCACCAAGCACAACGTCGGGGCCTGCCGAGCGTCCTCTGCGGTGACGTGGTGAAGTCTAGCACGGGAAGCACTTTGCTACTGCTGCAGCCTAGCTGCTGATCGAACCGGGCGCGGTGCACCGCGGAACCGTGACTCGCTGCTGCTGCCGAGGTGGTGCTGCTGGCCCGGGTGTGGTGAAGGTGGTAGGAGCTCTCGACCCAAGTTGGGACACGCGTAGTACTTGTGTCCCGTCTAGCCACACCGGAAGCACTCGTTGGCGAAGGGCAACCCATCGCTCGGGGCCCTCCACCCCGATCGTTGTGGTGCTGGAGCACGCTGGTACTGCTGTCCCCGTGGTACAAACCGCCTCTGCCCGGAACCGCCAAACTGCCCTCGTGGCGGACGTGCAAACTCGCTGTTGTGGCCCACCGAACCTCGGCCTCTGCTACCCTCCGGAACGGTCCATCCGACCAGCTGTCCTCTTGTGAGACTCGGAGCGTCTCACCTTCTCAAGACCATCCTCAACCTCAATGGCCTTATCCACAAGCTCCTTCGGGGTAGAGCACCCTGCCACGTGGAGAGCAATCTCAGCCCTCGATCCCTTCTTGAAGTAGTAGATCTTGTCCTGCTTAGTGGAAAATAGAAAATCGCGAAGACAAATGAGATGAAGAGAAAGCAGCATAGAACGTGTTGAGCAAAACATTGAGAAGAGTAGATAGTGATTATTTGAGAAGAAAAAGCTGAAAAAGAGATTTTGACCTGCTCGATGGACACGTCACGACGTGAGTAGCGTGACAGCTCGGTCCACCTGTGGTAGTACTCGGGCACACCCATAGCTCCCATCCTCGGGTTCCCGAACTCGTCGGACTTCCTGTCCATCACTCCCTTGGGGATGTGCTGAGCTCTGAACTCCCGCTCAAACTCATCCCAAGAGATACTGTCGGGGTCCTCGTGGTTGGTCACGTAAGTGTCCCACCACGCGCTGGCTGCACCTCCGAGCAAGTACATAGCTAGTGACACACTCTCTGCGTCGGTACACTCCATCATCGGTAGCTGCTTGGAGACTGTCCCGAGCCAACCGTCGGCGTCCAACGGGTCCGTGCGGTGGGAGAACGTGTCCGGCTGGAGCCTGCGGAACGCCTCCTTCCTCAAGTCCGATCGACTGCGTCCTGCGAACTGCTGTGGCTGCTGCTGCAAGACCTACTCGTGGTGGTGGTGCTGCTGCTGCTGCTGTAGCATCTGCATCAGACCTCCAAGGATGTTGGTCTGGTTCGCCATCACGTCGGCAAGAGTCCGAACAGGGGGAGGCGGTGGTGCCTCCTGCTGCCCTCGCACCCTCCTCGCTGCTCTCGGTGCCTCGCTGCTGCTCGCACCCTCCTCGCTGTCCAGCAGCCTCCGGCTCTCCTGCCGCGGGGTCTAGTGGTGCCTCTCCACCGCGACCACGCCCACGGCCACGAACACCCACGGCTCCTCCTCCACGACCACGGCCTCTCGCACCGCAGCCTCGCGCAGCTGCTGCGGGAGCTGCACGACCTCTGCGACGACCGCGGCCACGCCCACGACCTCGGAGGGGCTGGCCGTCTCCGTCCATCGCAGCCTGCTCAAACTGCACGTGGAGACCCCTTCCTCTCGGCATCTGCTATCCGGACAGAAATCCAAGGTTAGAGTGTTACTCAAGAATTATCTTCAAATCTTGAAATAAAACTATAATGCATGCTAGAACAATTGTCCAAACAAACATAACGAGTCATTATCCGTTCGGTGCAACTTGCGTAGATAACTTCGATCGACGAGAGATTTCAAAGTATGATGAATTGGAGTTTAGCTGATTAGAGTACTAGATCATGTCCTTAAGGGTATGTTTACTAACGTCGGTTCTCGTTCCTACGGACAAGTATGGCTCCGATACCAACTCGTAACGACCCGATTTTCACCGGATAGCGAAAACCGTGCCTTGTACCTCTATGTCACTCCCAGGAGTGTGACACGTACATCCAATACGGTTAACATCATAAAAACCATAAGATAGAGTAAATGCAAGGCAAGATAATAGAATCTCCAACGTACATCATCATAACTCAATGCTCAAATCTCATGGATACAAAACACGCGGCACGCAGGCCAGCGAGAGAACATGAAGGAAACTAGCGGAAGCGTCTCACATGAAGATCGGCGGTGAATACCCAAAGCCCACAAGCACTCGTGTGTAGGCGAGAACGTCACTCTTCTCCGGCGGCTCCGTCGGTAGGCTCAGCGGGATCCTCCGAATCAGCGTCTCGAAAAACATAGTGGGAAAGCCGTGAGTACTACGCGTACTCAATAAGCCGCAACTACCTAGCAACAATGTATGCATGTTGGGATATTTCCAAGGAAAGGCAAGGGCTTGCACCTAAAGCAATAAATCCTCAAGTCTATGTGATTCACATTTTATTATTGGTCAAATTTTATAAGTGGCCTTGCAGGAATCAACACATTCCTGCAAGGGTCAAATTTTTATGTCCAAGCACACCTCCACCGGACCGCAGCTCGAAGCCGGAAGTAAAACCTATCACAGGGGAGAAGTAGTAAATGCTAATCAAGCGTGTCGCTCAATGGTCTTGCCCCTTACCCGAGGGCTAGGCTATACGTATAGATTATATATCTCTCGCAGAGAGTAAGTAACTCGTACCCACGTGAAGAGGTACTATAACTACAACCACCGTCGTGGCTAAAGCACAAGCAACACTCACAAGATCAATAAACAAAGCATCGATCGGCGTGCGCCCGTCCCTCAGTGTCCGGGATCTCCAACCACAATGTAGAAAAGGGTCCTGAAGGTGTGAAAGGTCTACCACGGGCCAGGTGGGGTATCCTCTACTCATGGATCGAGACACCTGCTCCAAAACCCACTAACACTAACTCTACTCCACGGCGGGCCCACCCAGTCCTCCGCTAAGCATCTCAATCCAGCTCGCCCATACGGGTCACGTGGTAAGCTAGTATACCAAGGAGCGAGCAACCAGGAACCGGTCCTTATGCTGCCGGGCGAGTCACCATCCCTCTCCTCAACAACGGTCTCAACAACAAGTGTCACCACAACAGGGGCCCCATAACCCAAGGCCCCTACACAATCTGCGCCCGCAACGAGGCGCTCTCCAAACAGAGACTTCCCAAAAGTCTCCCAAGCACCTAACCACCTACACTCGCCCCCACAAAAGTCCTACAGGGTATCTAGTACGTAAACTCGACACCTAAGAAACACCTACAATTTATTTTACACAAAAACATGTATAGTCAATTAGTCATCATGGGGTTCAATTAAGCAACTAAGCGGATTCTAAGCATGCGAGTAACAGTAGAAACCTATGGCAAACAAGTGGCAAGGGTAGCATAGTATGGCATAGGTAAACTACAAGTGCAAGTAACCATTTATCATGCATTGATCAATTTAATGCAATTGCTAAATAGGAGCAAGAGTGGTCAAGGATTGCGGCTTGCACTGCGAAACGCCGGTCCCACGCCGGGTCGGGGTACTCGTACGGCTGCTCGGCGGGAACTCCTCAAACTGCGGCACGGGCGGAAACTCCTCGTAGCTCTCGGCGGACGTAACGTACGAACCGGGTTAGGCACGCAAAACGAGGAAAGTACGAGAGCAACGAAACAGACGACGGAATTTACGACACTAGAACATAGCCAACAACTACACTAACGCGTAGATCTCGTCGCTACGAATCAAACGCAACCAACCGCATATTTTTCTCGACGCTCCAGTAAAAAGATATGAATTTCCGACGGAAAAAGGAATTATCGAAAATCCCGGAAATAGGGAAATGAAAAACCAGGGAATATTCCTTCAGTATATTCCCCCGAAATATTCTTTTGGAATATTCCGCGCTGTGGACCGGGCCCATTTTTTTTTCCCACGGTCTACGGTCCACGTAGACCGAGTCCACGCAACGGGGAAGAGACCCCATGGACCCGGGCGGGCCCATTGCCGACGCCAGGGTGACGTCGGCGTGACGCCACCCTACCGGAGGCGGGCGGCGCCGCCAGGCCAGGGCAGGGGAGCCTTCCGGAATCGCGACGCGGCGGCGCTAGGACTCGCCGGCGGCCAAACGGCGACCACCACTACAATCGCCGCGGCCTTGCGCACCTGCCGGGCCCCACCATGAGCACCGGCTCGCCATGAGGCGGCGGCGCGAGTTCGCCGAAGCTAAGCTCCGCGGCGGCGCAGAAGGGGAACCCTCCTGGGTGCACCGCACCGCCCAAATCTGGCACCAAACCAACACCCATCTATACGCGAAGCTAGCGGGAGCAGCCCCCGGTCGGAAGGACGGCTAGAGTGACGCCGGCGGCGAGGAAAGCGGCGGCGGAAAACCGAGCTCGTCGCCTCGCAGGAAACGGGCTCCACTCGCCTAGCTCGAGCGCGCACAAGCACCGGGGTGGCCGGGCGAAGCTAGGGGCGATGCCCGGAGAGCATGAGCTAGCTCCTAGCTCAAAGCCCACCGGCGGCCATGGCGTGCGGCGGCCGGGTCTCGACGGAAGCCCCCAATTCGCGGCTGAATCGCGGGAAGAAGAAGGGGAAAAGGAGCGTGAGCTCACCAGGATGCTTGAGAGGGTCTCGGACGGGGCGGAGGAGGACGAGCGACGCCGTGCGACGGAGAGGGGCGGCGGCGGACGATGACGGCGAACTCGGTCCAAGCGGTGACCGCGCTCGACGGCGTTCCGGCGCTGCAAAGGAACGACAACGGGGAAATTAGCGCCGTAGGGGCGGTGCACGACGAGGATCGCAGAACGGCAAGAGAGAGGGGACGAGCTTCACCGGAGACGATGAGCGGGGACGGAAGAGTTGACGGCCGCCGGCTTCAACCCACCCGCTCTCCCTCCATCCCGCACGCGGGACGATGCGATGAGCAGGAACACAACGAGCGGAGGATGAGGAACACGGAGGCGCCAACGGTGCTCACCTGCGGTGACCTTGGACGACGACGGCGGGCGAGGTTGGAGGCTAGGGTTTGGGGAGAAGGCGTCGCGGCGCGGTTTTAAACGGGGGACGGTGACCACGGGGGTGGCGAGAGGACCCGCTAGAGTCCGAGCGGACTTGCTCGGGCGCGGGGCCGGCCGACGCGAGGGCGGAAGACGACGAGCGGTCAACGTGGCTCGGTTCACGGGCGCTCGCGCGGTACGGGCGAGGGAGGAAGAAAAACGATAGGGGGTCGGGCCGGCTGGGCTAGCTGGGCTGCTTGGGCCACGCGAAGGGAAAGGAGAAGGGAAGGGAGTGGGCCGCCGCGGGGAAGAGAGAAAAACAGAGAGGGCTGGGCTACGGCGCTGATTCGGCCCACAAGCGAGAAATTTGAATAAAACCATTTCGAATTGATTTCTTTTCCGAATTTGAGCAAACTTCGTCCAATTTTTATTTTTATTCGAATTTGAAAAGATACACGGATACAAGGGATGTTACACTCCCCCTATTTCCATGCATTTGATCCACAAGGCATATAAAAAGAAGAAGAACAATGCGTATGACATGTGAGTCACACAAGTGCAACTAGAAACGACACAAATAACATTACACCATTCATCATTCACAGAACATAGTTCATCACATAAGAATTTAAAACCGAGTTATACAAATAAAAAGCACACCACATAGTTCATCACAAACCACAAGTCCTAGCGACATGTCCATAAATAAAACAAGATACAAGAGCCACTCTTACTTGCTCTTCTCACAACTAGCTGAATTTTACTTCTCCCCCTTCGGCATCAAAACACCAAAAAGGAAGAGAGGGGGCGTACTCATCATCGCCCCAATCCTCGTCATCGTCGTCGTCCTCATCTTCTTCGTCAACAGCAGCTGGCCCCTTCCCTTTGGGATCCTCAACCTCGGTCTCATCCTCTTTATTCTGCCTCGAAGCGGCAGCGGTCTCATCCTCCTCATAGTGAAACCTGGTGTGAGTGGAGGTACCGGTGCTAGGGCCGGTAGGAGCGAGAGAAAGGTGGAGGTGGAAAGTAGCCAAGTAGCAAGACTCATCCGGAGTGAATGAGTCCCACGGATACTCAACCGGAGGAGGAACAGGGACCGGCTCCGGAGAAGGAGCTCTAGGAGTAGTGATCTGAAGATGGTCAATGATAATTTTCTGCCTCTCCTTTATCACATTCCGACGCTGCTCAATATTTTCCATCCTCGCATCCATCCTCCGGCAAATGCTGAATATACCCTTAAGCATCTTGAAGAGCGCACTCTTGCTCTTCGTGCTAGGACCACGACCACGGCCCCTATCCGGGCGAGGAGCAGTGCTAGTGCTAGGAGGAATCGTGTAACGACCCGATTTTCACCGGCTAGTGAAAACCGTGCCTTGTACCTCTATGTCACTCCCAGGTGTGTGACACGTACATCCCATACAGTTAACATCATAAAAACCATAAGAAAGAATAAATGTAAGGCAAGATAATAGAATCTCCAAAGTACATCATCATAATTCGAGTGCTCAAATCTCATGGATACAAACACGCGGCACGCAGGCCACGAGAGAACATGAAGGAAACTAGCGGAAGCGTCTCACATGTAGATCGGCGGTGAAGACCCAAAGCCCGCAAGCACTCGTGTGTAGGCAAGAACGTCACTCCTCTCCGGTGGCTCCGTCGGTAGGTACAGCGGGATCCTCCGAGTCCACGTCCGAAAAACATAGTGGGGAAAGCCGTGAGTACTACGCGTACTCAACAAGCCGCAACTACCTAGCAACAATGTATGCATGTTGGGATAATTCAAGGAAAGGCAAGGGCTAGCACCTAAAGCAATTATTCCTCAAGTCTATGTGATTCATATATTATTATTAGTCAAATTTTATAAGTGGCCTTGCAGGAAACAACACAATCCTGCAAGGGTCAGATTTTATGTCCAGCACACCTCCTACTGGAACCACAGCTCGAAGCCGGAAGTAAAACACCTATCGTAGGGGAGAAGTAGTAAATGCTAATCAAGCGTGTCGCTCAATGGTGTTGCCCCCTTACCCGAGGGCTAGGCTATACGTATAGATTATATATCTCTGCAGAGAGTAAGCAACTGTACCCACGTGAAGAGGTACTATAACTACAGCCACCGTCGTGGCTAAAGCACAACAACACTCACAAGATCAATAAACAAAGCATCGATCGGCAGGCGCCCGTCCCTCGTGTCCGGGATCCCCAACCACAACGTAGAAAAGGGTCCTGAAGGTGTGAAAGGTCTACGACGGGCCAGGTGGGGTATCCTCTACTCATGGGTCGAGACACAAGCTCCAAAAACCCACTAACACTAACTCTACTCCACGGCGGGCCCACCAGTCCTCCGCTAAGCATCTCAATCCAGCTCGCCCATACGGGTCACGTGGTAAGCTAGTATACCAAAGAGCGAGCAACCAGGAACCGGTCCTTATGCTGCCGGGGCGAGTCACCATCCCTCTCCTCAAAACAACAGTCTCAACGACAGTGTCACCACAACAGGGGCCCCATAACCCAAGGCCCCTACGCAATCGCGCCCCGCAACGAGCGCTCTCCAAACAGAGACTCCCCAAAAGTCTCCCAGCACCTAACCACCTACACTCGCCCCCGCAAAAGTCCTACAGTGTATCTAGTACGAAACTCGACACCTAAGAAACACCTACAATTTATTTTACACAAAAACATGTATAGTCATCATGGGGTTCAATTAAGCAACTAAGCAGATTCTAAGCATGCGAGTAACGAGTAGAACAACCTATGGTAAACAGTGGCAAGGGTAACATAGTATGGCATAGATAAACTACAAGTGCAAGTAATCATTAATCATGCATGGATCAATTTAATGCAAATTACTAAATAGGAGCAAGAGTGGTCAAGGATTGCGGCTTGCCTTAAATACAGTCCAAGAATAGATCGGAGTCCTCGCATGGCTTCAACAGGTAATCCACGAACCTCGGAACATCTAATTCCACTGTCATCCAAATTCGAGGCAGAACGGGTAAGTGACACGCATAACGGGAAAACGGTATGAATTACGAGGAAGACTAGAAACCGAATCGCACGAACAAATCTAGTCGTTGCTAGAACATAGACACGAACAGCACTAATGCGTAGAGCACGACGATACGAACCCATCAAAAGAAAAGCGAGCTCAGCAGATTCTAAAATAAGCGGTGGTTCTCCAAGAGCAAGGGCAGTCCCACAAAAAGATAGAATTCCTGGTATTGTAGGAAGACAATTGGTGTTAAAACAGGCTCAAGTATTAACCGACTCATAGAAGTAGTCGCTCAGAAGATAGGAGTCATGATCCCAATTAGGTTGCCAACAAAATACGCAACGAGAGCAAGAAAATAATCCTAACAGATCATCCTAGCATACGTGAATAGTACCATGCAAAGATACGTAATCACAAGGCTGCCCTTTTCTTTAGATTAATAACGGCGTGCAGACAGGACACAAAGCAAACCACACAACACAACGATCTGTCCACAAAGCTAAACCATGCTTGAACTGAACTTATCCAATTAATAGGCAAGAATAAACCTTCTCCAAATTTCTATCAGTCACCAGCTCTCCAAATGATAAGCAGATCTGACATAGCAGGGCCCCTACTCAACTGCGCCCGCAACAGGCGCTCTCCAAACAGAGACTCCCCAAAAGTCTCCCAGCACCTAACCACCTACACTCGCTCCCGGAAAAGTCCTATAGTGTATCTAGTACAGAAACTCGACACCTAAGAAACACCTACAATTTATTTTACACAAAAACATGTGTAGTCATCATGGGGTTCAATTAAGCAACTAAGCAGACTCTAAGCATTGCGAGTAACAGTAGAACAACCTATGGCAAACAGTGGCAAGGGTAACATAGTATGGCATAGGTAAACTACAAGTGCAAGTAATCATTAATCATGCATGGATCAATTTAATGCAAATTGCTAAATAGGAGCAAGAGTGGTCAAGGATTGCGGCTTGCCTTAAATACAGTCCAAGAATAGATCGGAGTCCTCGCATGGCTTCAACAGGTAATCCACGAACCTCGGAACATCTAATTCCACTGTCATCCAAATTCGAGGCAGAACGGGTAAGTGACACGCATAACGGGAAAACGGTATGAATTACGAGGAAGACTAGAAACCGAATCGCACGAACAAATCTAGTCGTTGCTAGAACATAGACACAAATAGCACTAATGCGTAGAGCACGACGATACGAACCCATCAAAAGAAAAGCGAGCTCAGCAGATTCTAAAATAAGCGGTGGTTCTCCAAGAGCAAGGGCAGTCCCACAAAAAGATAGAATTCCTGGTATTGTAGGAAGACAATTGGTGTTAAAACAGGCTCAAGTATTAACCGACTCATAGAAGTAGTCGCTCAGAAGATAGGAGTCATGATCCCAATTAGGTTGCCAACAAAATACGCAACGAGAGCAAGAAAATAATCCTAACAGATCATCCTAGCATACGTGAATAGTACCATGCAAAGATACGTAATCACAAGGCTGCCCTTTTCTTTAGATTAATAACGGCGTGCAGACAGGACACAAAGCAAACCACACAACACAACGATCTGTCCACAAAGCTAAACCATGCTTGAACTGAACTTATCCAATTAATAGGCAAGAATAAACCTTCTCCAAATTTCTATCAGTCACCAGCTCTCCAAATGATAAGCAGATCTGACATAGCAGGGCCCCTACACAACTGCGCCCGCAACAGGCGCTCTCCAAACAGAGACTCCCCAAAAGTCTCCCAGCACCTAACCACCTACACTCGCTCCCGGAAAAGTCCTACAGTGTATCTAGTACATAAACTCGACACCTAAGAAACACCTACAATTTATTTTACACAAAAACATGTATAGTCATCATGGGGTTCAATTAAGCAACTAAGCAGACTCTAAGCATTGCGAGTAACAGTAGAACAACCTATGGCAAACAGTGGCAAGGGTAACATAGTATGGCATAGGTAAACTACAAGTGCAAGTAACCATTAATCATGCATGGATCAATTTAATGCAAATTGCTAAATCGGAGCAAGAGTGGTCAAGGATTACGGCTTGCCTACGAAACGCCGGTCCCACGCCGGGTCGGGGTACTCGTACGGCTGCTCTGGCGGGAACTCCTCAAACTGCGGTGCGGGCGGAAACTCCTCGTAGCTCTGCGCGGACGTAACGTACGAAACGGGTTAGGCACGCAAAACGAGGAAAGCACGAGAGTAACGAAACGGACGACGGAAAATACGACGCTAGAACATAGCTAACAACTACACCAACGCGTAGATCTCGTTGCTACGAATTTAACGCAACCAACCGCGTATTTTTCTCGACGCTCCAGGAAAAAGATATGAATTTTCGAAGATTAACGAATTAAGGAAATTCAAGAAAATCCAATTAAAAGGAAAAAGAATATTCCCTGGAATATCCTTTGCCACGTAAGCGCCACGTCGACTCCACGTGGACGCCATGTTGGATTAAAAACACTACAGGTCAGCACCACGTGGGACGACACCTCGGCGCCACGTTGGTAGAAAAACGGACTACGTGGCGCCACATCGGCGAGATCGTCCGCCACGCTAGCAGCTATCGCCTCGCCACCTCAGCTGCCACCTAGACGCCACGCCAGCAGAAAGCTATGCCACATGGGTGCCATATCGGCAGAATTTCTGCCACGTCACTCGCCACGCCGGCTCCACCGGAACGGGCGGCGCCGCCGAGCCAGGGCGGGGAGCTCGCCGGAATCGCGTCGCCCGGCCGCGGTAACTCGCCGGCGGCTAAACGGAGACCAGCCACGGATGCAGCCGTCTCACGCGCACCTGCCGGCACTAGTCGCGACCACCAGCTCACGGAGGAGCGCCGGCACGGGCTCGCCGGAGCTTCGCCGGCGGAGGCGCGAAGAGGGAAACCCCCGGACTCAACCACGGCGCACAAAACCTACGCTAAACGGCAGCTCATCTACACGCGAGTCTAACGAGCCCCACGGCCGGCCAAAACGACGACGGGAGAGCCGCCGGCGGCGAGGTCCGCGGCGGCGACCATGGGGACCTCGACGGCATCCGCAAAGCCTAGTGCTTTTCCACCGGCGACGCGCGCACGAGCTACTACCGAGCGAGGCGAAGCTAACGGGACCCCCTAGCGAGCATGAGCTGGCCTCTAGACCACGGCCCACCGACGACCATGGCGCGCGGCGGACGGAGCCCGACGGGAAGCATCAATCCGAGGCTAAATCAAGGGGGAAGAAGAGGGAATCGGTGCGCGGACTCACCGGGGTCCTTACGCGGCTCACGGGCGAGGAGGAGAGGGACGAACGACGACGGGCGGTGAGGAGAGCGGCGGCGGCCCGACGAACACGCCCGAGGCGGTGGTGGTGACCGCGCGGCACGGCGTTCCCGAGCTGCTAGGGGAGAACAAGGAAGGGGGTCGGCGCCGGCAGAGACGATGCACGACGGAGCTTGCAAAACGCCGAGGAGGAGGAGACGAGTCTCACCGGAGATGACGCGCGGAGGAGGTGAAGGCGGCGGCCGGGAACTTCAAGCCGCCCGTTCTCTCACCATGCTGCACGAGGGGCGATGCGGTGAGTACCAAAGTAACGAGCAAGGGAGGAAGAACACACCGGCACCAAAGAGGCTCACCCGCGTGACCGGTAGCTCCGGCGGTGGCACGGACGTTGGGCGGCGGCGGCTAGGGTTTGGGCGCCGGAGGGGTTTAAATGGGGGAAGGGGAGCACGGGAGCGGCAGGCGACTCGCTAGAAGCCGGAGGAGTTCCTGCCCGCGGGCCCGAGTGACGCAGGGACGGCGCAAAACGACGGGCGTCCGACGTGGGCGAGCTCACGGGGGTGCGCGCGTGTACGGCACCGCGGGGAAGAGAAACAGCGCCGGGTCGGGCTGAGCTGGCTAGGCCGCGTGGGGAAGAGAAGGAGGGAAGAAGTGGGCTGCGCCGGGAAAGCAGGGGAATGGGCTGCGGCGGAGGATTCGGCCCACACGCGAGAAAAACAATTGAATTCGTTTCCAAATTTTCCTTTACCAAATTTCAACCAAACTTTATCCAAATTTGACTTTATTCGAGTTTTTGAACAGATACAAAAATACATGGGCTGTTACAAACTGCACTACTAGAAGCCGGAGCAGCTGGAGGTATAACCCGAGAGGGGGTCTTAGGAGCATTGGCTGGCATCCTAGGTCGAAGAGGAAGATGCTTGCAGTCCTTGTTGAAGGTCTTCTTGGAGATCCTCTCGATCATGCACATCACAAATGGCGCATACACACAAGCACGCCTAGCATCCACCGAACTATGCCACATCTCACTCGAAGATGAAATCCCATACATTGAATTTCTGCCGAGTCGGCAAGATATTGAAGAGATCCTTGGCATAAGATGCAACATGATCTGCATTGCCACCCCTAGGAGAGAGAGTGAGGCGAAGCATCCTGTGCAAGACCACATAAAGAGGCTTGAGATCCTTAGCATAAGGTGGGTTGCATAGGTCCTCATCCGTGTACATATACCTCATGAGCTCGGGATTGAGCGAATCTGAATCATGAAGGCGAAGATCCCTAGTCATGATGTCCGTCAAACCAAGAATGTTAGCAAACCTTGAGAAGGTACATGGGAGCTTCTCTCCATCTGTCATCCGCCACATTCTCCCTGCAGTCTTGTCAAAGTACACGGTGGAGTAGAACGGCACACAATCTCCTTGTTCCAGTCATACTTGAACCCCATGATTTCTTTGACCCCATGAAACTCACACATGGCAACGATGTCATCAAATAATGTTGTGTGCTTGCTTGCCATGTAACCCCAATCAATGTACTGCATGGGTACTGTGGGCTTGACCTTGCTCATGTATGCACACATGTACCAATCTGTGTGGAAGTGGGACCAAAACCTGTTATCAAGAGACTCTCTTTCCATAGCAAACCGAGTTGACCTCTCTAGCCTCTCGTGGCTGCCGACTCAACTCCCTTGACATAGTTGATCATTTCCCTGTTAAGTGTGGGGTGGACTACCACATTCCTCATCTCCCGGTGAATCTCGGTGGGTTCCTCCTCTTCTCTTGGCTCAACAATGGGGAGGCCGATGGCCCTAGGCCGACTCCTTTTCTTCCCGAAAGCTTTGTCCTCTTCTCCGGGTTGGGATTGGTGGAAGTACGACCCATGCCGACAAAAGAGAATCAAGGAATGGTATGAGATGGATAGCATAGATTGATAAGTTGAGGGAGATCGATGCGCAATTTCAGACTTAGTGAAAATTCTGTTGGGGTCGGACATTGTCCGACCGGGTCGGATAATATCCGACTAGTCGAGCGAGTAGGATATTGTCCGACTCACTCGGACATTGTCCGATCGCAACAGGATTTTCACCAAATTTGCTATTCCGCATAGATCTACCGCACATTCCTAACCATATTGCATCTACAACATGTATAGCATCCTAGGAACAACTTCTATGCAACATCTAGCTAGGGGAAACAAGGGAACTCCTAATCCATGGAGAAAGACTTTAAACCCTAGGTGAAAAGATGAGGTTAGGGGAAAAACCTTGAAGCCAACGATGGGATCGGATAGAGTCCGAGTAGGAGAGTCTTTTCCCCCACAAATCTCTCCAAAACGTCGGTGGAGATGGGAGATCGCCGGAGGGGAGCCTTGAGCCGCCGTTTGGTGAGGAGAGAGAAAGGTTGTGTTTAAATGAGGGAGTTTGAATGAAGGGGTAAGTTGGATTCGGGCTTATAGCGTAGAAATCCCGTGGAGTCGGACAATCGGACAAAGTTCGACTTCACGACGGCAATCGGACATTATCCGACTGGGTCGGACAAAGTCCGACTCTCCGAGGAAATGCAGACTTGCTCCAAACGCAGAAAATTTCTCCAAAAATTCTCTTCTTTCTTGACCTCAATTAAACTCATGGACATGCGCTAAAACTTCATTGGATGTAACCAGCCACATTCAAACACTCCAACAATGATTACATCCAACTCCGCATGATCCAGAGATCAAGAACCAAATGATTTTGAAAATCAATACATACAAGATTTTTCAAGAATTTTATTTTTCAAAGCAATTACTCTAATTCACAGCAGATATGCAAGCATTCAAGCCACATTACTAGAGTCAAGGATATTTAGCTCACTCCTTAAATGACAAAATCGGCTTTCATCTAGTGGCTTGGTGAAAATATTGGCTCATTGTTCGTCGGTTCTCACATGGCTCACTTCAATGTCCCCTTTGATAGAGTGATCTCTTAAGAAGTGGTGACAAATGTCTATATGCTTTGTGCGTGAATGCTCAACGGGGTTATATGCTAGCTTTATGGCACTCTCGTTGTCACATAGGAGAGGAATATGGTTCAACTTGTAACCATAATCCCTTAGAGTTTGTCGCATCCATAGTAGTTGTGCACAACAACTACCGGCTGCCACATACTCCGCTTCGGCTGTGGATAGGGCAACGGAGTTTTGTTTCTTAGATGACCGTGACACTAGAGACCTACCCAAGAATTGGCATGTCCCGGAGGTGCTCTTTCTATCTACCTTGTCTCCGGTATAATCCGCATCGGAATAGCCTATTAGGTTGAACTTTGAACCCTTGGGGTACAAAAGTCCTAGGTTGGGTGTGTGCACTAAATATCTCAAGATTCTTTTAACGGCCACCATGTGGCACTCCATAGGACCGGCTTGAAAACGTGCACACATACACACACTAAGCATGATATCGGGCCTAGATGCACAAAGATAAAGCAAGGAGCCGATCATAAAACGATATACCTTTTGATCAACCGGCTTATCCTTCTTGGTGAGGTCGAGATGGCCATTTGTAGCCATGGGTGTCTTGGCGGGCTTTGCCTTGTCCATGTCAAATTTCTTCAATATATCTTGAGTGTACTTGGCTTGACATAGGAAGGTGCCC
The DNA here is from genome assembly GCA_031894775.1 of Chloris gayana. Classification (NCBI taxonomy): domain Eukaryota; kingdom Viridiplantae; phylum Streptophyta; class Magnoliopsida; order Poales; family Poaceae; genus Chloris; species Chloris gayana. The sequence continues at coordinate 79,654 of JAUNZO010001481.1, read as the reverse complement.
TCTTTGAGTTGCTTCACTTGAAAGCCTAGGAAGAATGTCAACTCTCCCATCATAGACATCTCGAACCTCTTTGTCATTATCTTGCTAAACTCATCACAAAACAATTGATTAGTAGAACCAAATATTATGTCATCGACATAGATTTGGCACACAAAGATATGATGGTCAAAGCGCTTTGTGAAGAGGGTTGCATCGGCCTTGCCCATTTCAAACCCTTTTTTCAAAAGGAAATCCCTAAGACATTCATACCATGCTCTTGGTGCTTGCTTAAGCCCATAGAGCGCCTTATGGAGTTTGTACACGTGGTTAGGATACTTGGGGTCTTCAAAGCCCGGTGGTTGCTCCACGTACACTTCTTCCTTGATTGGCCCGTTTAGGAATGCACTCTTCACGTCCATTTGGTACAACTTGAAGTTGAGATGAGTGGCAAAGGCAAGTAGTATTCTTATTGATTCAAGCCTTGTCACGGGGGCATAGGTTTCATCTAAATCCAATCCTTCTACTTGTGAATATCCTTTGGCCACCAATCTTGCTTTGTTCCTTGTCACAACACCGTCTTCATTTTGTTTATTGCGAAACACCCACTTGGTGCCCACAACATTTTTGCCTCTTGGTCTTTCTTCCAATGTCCAAACTTCATTTCTTGTGAAGTTGTTCAATTCTTCTTGCATGGCCATCACCCAATCCGAGTCCTCGAGTGCTTCTTCTACTCTAAATGGCTCCAAAGAAGAGACAAAAGAGTAATGTTCACAAAAATTGCAAACACGAGAACGAGTGATTACCCCCTTTTCTATGTCTCCAAGAATTTGTTCTACGGGGTGATCACGTTGCACACTTTGGTGCACTCTTGGGTGGGGTGGATGTGAGCTTGCTTGACCGCCATCTTGTTCAACCTCTTGATCATGCGATGTGGGTTCATCATCTTGTGCTTGATCATGATCTTCATTACCACCTTCTTGATCTTGATCGACTTGATTATGATTTGTGCATGGTTGGTCTTGACTTGAGGGAGGAGGTTAATCTTGATCATTTTGCGGTTCTTGCGGTCTCACATCACCAATGGCCATTCTCTTGATTACATCCTTCACTTCACCTTTATCACACAAAAAGAATACCCACGTGAAGCGAGAATAATCATCAACAATAACAAGTCCATATTTGTTACCGCCAATGCTAATGTATGCAATGGGACCGAAGAGGTCCATGTGTAGCATCTCCAGCGGTCTTGTTGTCGTCACTATGTTCTTGGATGGGTGTGGTGCTCCAACTTGCTTTCCGGCTTAACATGCACTCGCAAATCTTATTTTTCTCAAAGCAAACATCCGTTAGTCCAAGAATGTGACCGCCCTTTTGGAGTTTGTGAAGATTTCTCATACCGACATGGGCTAGTCGTCTATGCCACAACCATCCCATATCGGACTTTGCAACTAAGCATGTGTCAAATTTTGCTTTATCCACGGTAAAATCGACAACATAAAGCTTCCCTTTGAGCACACCGTCAAAAGCAATCGAGCCATCACTTCTCCTTGAGACAATCACACCCTTGTCGTTGAACAAGCAATTGTAGCCCATTCCACAAAGTTGTGAGATAGACAACAAATTGAAGTCAACGTTATCCACAAGCATAACCTTCGAAAGTGAATGCGGAAAAGTTAAAGGAATGTTACCATAACCCAACACATAGCCTTTTCCGTTGTCTCCAAAGGTGATGTACTCATTTCTTTCTTTGCTTGGCTCAAATGATTCAAACATTTTCTTGTCTCCGGTCATATGATTGGTGCATCCACTATCCACCACCCAAGATGAACCGCCGGAGGAGTATTCCTACAAAAAAAATTATGCTTTGTTTTTAGGTACCCAAATTTGCTTGGGTCCTCTCACATTAGTAACAAGTGCCTTGGGCACCCACACACAAGATTTGTGGGTCTTATTGCGTGGCCCAACATATTTTGCATAGACGCGACCATGCTTGTTCCTCATTAGCACGTAGGTCGCATCAAAATCATTAAAGAGAGCACAAGAGGGGTTAGGCACGTTAGTACGCAAATCATAAATAAGAGAAGATTTGTTAGTGTTCTTGATTTGCTTCTCCTTCTTGACTTGCTTCTTTTGATATTCACCCTCCTTGGTGAACTTGATGAATTCGGTGCCATTCTTGTTGATTCTTGCATTGTGCTTGTCACCTTGCTTGTACCCAATGCCATCCTTCACATGTGGCCGTCTCACATTGGTGTATGCACCCCTTGCATACTCGGCCTTGGCATCATTGATGGCCTTTACTTTCTTTTGTACTTGTTGTTGAAGCTCTTGCACTTGCTTCTTCAAGTCATCAATGGTCTTGACATTTTTTGTGCAAGCTTCAACATCAATCTTGTGGCACCTAATGCACTCATTGCTCGATGGGGGCAAGACGAAGATTGAGAGGAAGTAGTGTTACACTTAATTTCCTCAAATTGCACTATCGGAGAGTTGAGATCCTTCTGCAAGTTATCACACTTCTCTTGAAGTGACTCATTTGTGACTTTAAGTGTCTCACTTTCTTTTTCAACCACTTTGAGAAACTTCACTAAGTCCTCATTTCTCTTCCTCTCAACTTCTAGGAGCTTCTCAAGTTCAAGCACTCTTTGCTTCTCTTGAACAAGCATTTCTTCTTGTTTCTCAAGAAGCTCCCCTTGCCTCTCATTAGTCTCCTTTTCCTGCTCAATGATGTCCAACAAATCAAACATGTTAGGAATTTGAGAACTTCCATTAGCATTTACCTTGGAGCCCTTAGCCATCATGCATTTGTGTCCGGTGTCATTTTTATCATCGGTCAAGCTTCCAAACAAGGAGGAGTTGGTCGGTGTGAGTCCAATAGCAAGTGATGCAATGCCTCTCTTCTCTTGATCGGATTCCGACTCGGAGGAAGAAGATGATCCATTGGAGTTCCATTCTTGTCCAATGTGTGCTTCACCCCGATGATACTTTCTATGCTTCTTGTACTTCTTGTCACCCTTCTTGTTTTGCTTGTTCTTGTAGTTCTCTGGACACTCCGCCATAAAATGACCTTTGTCTCCACAAATGTAGCACTTGTTTTTGGCCTTCCTCAATTTGCTCTTGTCTTGATCATTTTTCTTGAAGCTTCTTTTTGACATGAGCTTGTTGAACCTCTTTACAAAGAGAGCCATCTCATCATCACTCTCCTCAACCACCTTCTTTTTCTTTTCTTGCTCGGCGTTTAGAGCTAAATCACCTTTGCTCTCGCTAGCTCTTTCCTTGTCCTTAAGCAAACCATTGATCCTATCGCCTTGGTCAATTTGTTGTTTTGGGGAGAGCACCTCTCCAATTACTTCATCGGTGGTGAAGTATCTAAAGCCATCTTTGTCTCTTATGTTAGATACTATGTTGGCATCCCATGATTGCAAAGCTTGTAGCAACCTTCTATTCACTTCCAAGTCCGACACCTTTTCTCCAAGTGCTCTTCTCTTGTTTACTATCCTCATCATTCTTTCGTGTGCTTCCTTTGGCCCTTCATCCGACCTCATGACAAAGTAGTTAAAATCTTCTCTAAGCCCATCTAGCTTAGATTCCTTTAAACTATCAATGCCCTCATGAACTAACTCAAGCTTCAACCAAATTTGATGAGCATCCTCCAATCCGGCTATCTTCTCATACTCGGCGGGACTAAGTGCGGACACAAGAGCAGCTTGCCGCCGTCACATTGCACCTTACATTGAACAAGTCTTGTGCGGTTGGCTTGCTTCTACATTCCCATATGAATCCATTTTGAGTCACATTCCTCACATTTTGATGCATGGAATCCAAGTGTAGGAGCATCTTTATTTTCCAATGATCGAAGTATTGACCATCGAAATAGGGTAGTCTTCCGGAGCCGGGTCCAATGTGCTCATCCCTTCCGTCACTATAGGTGTATGACATCTTGTTGTAGTTTATCGGCAAAGCACTAAACACATCTCCATCCTTAGCAATTCCTTTTCCACTCCCATTTCTTGTCTCATCCAGTGAGTTCTCATGACCTACTTCACCGGTTGGTCTTGGTGGAGCTTCACCACTACCACTACCACTAGCCGTTGCATCTTTTTCATTTGCCATCTTTAATCTTCAAGCGGTGAGGCTTCAATGAAGATACCCGCTCCGGTACCAATTGAAAGTCGCCTAGAGGGGGTGAATAGGCGATAATCCTGAAAATCACTTAATTTAACAAATTAAATACGTAGGAAAGATTTGTCCGACTCAATGTCCGACTATAGTAGGACAAAGTCCGACTCGGACAAATATACGACTAGAGTGGGACAAAGTCCGACTACCTCGTGCGGAAAGTAGATCGGCAGCCAAGTTGGACAAATCCACGGGAAATAAACAACAAGCAAGCAGCTAGCAACACTAGAAAGCAAGGGCAACAAGGGCACAAGCAAGCAAGCCACCTATGCAAGTTAATCTAGGAATTTAAGCAAGAGCAACCTAGAGCTATAGCACATAACTTGCAAGAAACAAAAGGGGAGACAAGGAGACACACGATTTTTCACCGAAGTTCAGCTCCACCAAGAAGCCTACGTCTCCGTTGAGGAGTCCACCAAGGACCGGGTTGCTCTCAACCCTAAACCTCTTCAAGCCACCACAAAGGCCGGCTTAAAATCCACTAAAATAAAGCTCCACGAAGGGAGGGCAATACAAACGACCCGAGTCTCAACCACAAGCTTGGGAGCTCGCCGGGTAACGCCTAACCGTCTAGGGGATGAATCCCCAAGAGTAACAAACACAACAAGTGCTGGCGATGAGAATGAATCAAGTGCTCTTGAGATGGTGATGAAGCTCAACGAATTTCTCCTCAATCTTCTCACAAATCCGCCAAGGATTGGAGTGGGGAATCAAATCCGAAAGAGAGGAGTGCTTGAGAGAGTTTGGGAGTGTTTTTGAGTGTGGGGAGGGTGCCAACCGGCTAAAAGTGGACGAGGTCCTCTTTTATAGCCGGGGCACTCAAAAGAGCCGTTGGGCCGGATCCGACTCGGATTTTGTCCGAGTGAGTCGGACAATGTCCGACTCCTAGGGTTTCAAGTTGATGTTTTGGCTCGGAGTCCGATCTGCTAAATCCGACAAGAGTCGGATATGTCCGAGTATAAAGGTGAGTCGGATATTGTCCGACTCCTAGGGTTTCAAAAGAATTGCGAGCTCTCCGGAGTCCGAGTGTTTTGTCCGATCGAGTCGGACTTTGTCCAACTCCATGGGAATTTTTTTTGGTTTGGCAACCTTCCGAGTCCGAGTACTCCTATGAGATAGGGAGATGATTTTTGGATTTAGATGGAGTTTTGAGCACTTTCATTTTTCACACCTCATACTTGTGTCTCCCTCTTGATAGTACGGTATTTCCTATACTTAAGACATAAATAAAAAAAACTTCACAACTTGATCTTGAGCATAAGTAGACCAAATTTTCAAATCTTGCAAGTATGAACGTATATGGCCACTTCCTTTTTGTGTTTCTTTGCTCTCAATTGAATTTTAAATATGCACTGCGCACAAGCTCATTTGAAACATTAGTCCTTTTTAATTGTATTGATGTCAATCAGTCAACCATAATTGAGGGCCTAGATGCACTTTCATTGACGCCCGGCCAAATTCTCCATCGATGGTAAGCGACTTTCCTCTATTTTTCCTCCATGGCGTGCGAACCGATTGAAAAATGACCGATGAGGTGACACCGGACCCATTTTTCCTCGGCCACGGAACTCCTTCCACCGCCACCCCCATGACGATGCCTACCTCCCGGAGCTGCTCGTCGGGAATGGAGGCCATGCCGTCGAAGTTCGTACCGCGGCGAAGGCCGGCGGACCAAGACCTAGCCCGAGCCACTTCCTCCCGAGCACGAGCCGCCTTGCCGAACCCACACCACCCGCCATCCTCACCGCTAGCGGTGCTCCAATGAGATTCCCACCTACCCCACCCCACCATCGAGCTCCTTGCTTTGCGCCGCCGCTGCGTGAAGTTTCCCGGACCTTACGGTCCACCACCGGCGAGCCACGCCACCGTGTGCAGCCACCTCTAGCCGTGGCGCCGCCGGGGCCACAAGCGGGGCCACACGGGTAGGATCCTGTGTGGCCACGGCCACCCCAGATCCGGACTTTGTGGCCATTAGTGTGGCCCCAAGCGTGGGAGATTAAATGTAAATACCCGATGGCATAGCAGAAATTCTTTTAAACTTAGAAAAATTGTATCTTTTAATCTAGACATCAAAAAAATTGCAAACCCAAATTTGTTGGACTCCTTATCACATGTACTATTTAATGGTGCAATTAGATTGGCATGATCAGAGGCAAATTAATTAGATTAATTTCCTTTTTGGACATACATGTTTATTACTTAATTAATTATGGAATTGCCTTTGATCTTGGACCTTAAATTAATTGTCATCCTTAAATTGTGCATAGTGACCAGAGACAATTAGTCTCCTATTTTAACTAGCTTTTGTAAGGTTTTATATTTTATTTTCATGCACATAAGATGATAATTTAAATGCTTCATGGGAATTGAGGAAATAAATTAAATTGTTAATTGCAATTAACCATTTACCCTCACTAACCCCAAGTTGTTTTATACCCAGTAGTTACGTGTTTTAATGAAAGTCGTACATGTTTCATAAAATATTTAAGGCCTCGTTCGTTTCTTGTCCTCTAAAATTTAGCACTATCACATCAAAGAGAATCTTACTATTTATGAATATTTCGATCAATTTAATGACAAAACCCTATTGACAGATTGGTGCTAATTTTCAAGATGAATCTAATGAGCTTAATTAATTTAGATTTTGCTAAAGTGATGCTACAATAACCGTCTTCTAATCATGACTTAATTAACCTCATTAGACTCGTCCCGTAAATTAGTCTAAGTACCTGTAACTTATTTTATAATTAAACTTTATTTAGTACTCTTAAATAGTAAGATTCTTTTTGATGTGACAGCTATAAAATTTAGACCCCGAAAAACGAACAAACCCTAAATCATGTTTTCATCAAGTAAACATCACCCTTGCATCATGTAGCTGCGGTGGTGAACGTGGTGACCGGCGAGGAGGAGACAGAAGCTGCTACGGTTAGTGACCCAGCTGTCCAAGGTCAAGCTCAAGGCAAGCCCCGGTGCACAAGCTTTTATGTTTAAGTCTTTTATTTCATCACTATATGCTTGTAGGCCTGTACTGTGCATTAGGTTTATAGGAGTTGTGATGAAAACCCTAGCATGCGGTAGGACACTGTTTTACCCATGGTCGATGGCCTTACCTAGATGCTTGCTTAATTAGAGTGATGATCCATCGAGTGGTACGGAGACCACTTCTAGTATAGGACAATCACTCCTGGACACGATGCTAAGTAATTGAGATGAGAATGGAATTCGGAGGCCGGACGGGCAAATTAGTTGGAAAGAGAAGGACCGTAAGAGTCTTCAAGGTGGTAGCCCCGTCCGTGCACGTAAGGACTGCGTCATGTCCGGCCCATGTGGATAAGTTTGAATGTATTGTTTGCATACTGGTGTAAATGGGCCTAGTAAACCTATGTACCGATGGTTGCTTGTATGTTAGAGAGATACCCCACTCCCTTGGTTACTAGGCAGGAATCTAGGAGGAGAGGAGGGAGCACTCTACTCACGGATGACGTCCGGGACGGCATCGCGTGAGGGACCCTTCTCGGGGAGCTAGGCCCGACTAACACTACGGTGTCGGCTGGGAAAGGTTGTCTCATGCGGTATCTCGGGAGCGCGTATGTGACGTGCAATCATATTTTTCTCCTTCGAGCATGTAAATCGATTCGAATCACTGCCCCTCACGATGACGAGCACCGCTTGTCCCTGCGCTGAACGTAGTAAGAAGAGGAACTTATATAAGTTGATGATTAATTTGTTGTATTGCTTATTGCATTGTTGGGAAACATGTAATGCTTTAGCTTACTGTAAATTAAATTTAATCTTTGTTACAACTTAATGAACTACTAAAAGATGAAAGTAACGATCCACTTATAGGTTGGCTTAGTGCTTAGTTATCCTACCCTTCGGTCTTTGCATGTCTAAGAGTCGACTGCAGATGGCCACTTTGATGGGTCGGTCTTGCTAAGCTATCAGGGTCGTTCCTAAGATTTTGGAGACCTAGGGCGACCCAAAAGTCTAGGCCCCTCTATATAAATATTTTCCTTAGATACATAGAATTATCATATAAAAAGCACAATTTACTAAAGACTATTATTACTAGTAAACTCTAGTATATTAAAAATTGAACATTTATATAAAATATTTTACATATTACATTAAAATTTTGCTTTATAATATTTCTTTATGTGAAGTTAGGAACAAGACTATCAACATCATCTAAAATCATACCATTCTTGTGGTTCTTTGGACCTTAAATAATTCTTCCAAAAGATTATCTTATCTGGTGCCAAAACCATAGGCACGGTTAATAGGATCCGGTATGCAATAGAAATATTAGGAAAATATCCATAGAAGATATTAGTGTGAGAATTAAAAAATCTAGAGAAAAATGTTCCATATTATTTATTAAAATGTGAGAACTTAGACAATAATTAATATAATATTTTTCTGCAAAAATGAACATAACAATTAAGGGTTACTGCAGAGAATTAGTCATAATTACATTCAATGGGGCATTCGGCATCGAAGAAACTCTAAGAATTGTCGTGCTATGATGAAATGCGCTTTATCGCCAATGCGAAGGTGTAGGCAGCCAAGAAAGACAAACACGTAGCATGCCACGGGAAGGGCCCCCAAGATTCGGTGGCCCTAGGCCACTGCCCTGCCAGCCCTCCCCTTAGGGCCATCCCTTAGGAGGTTTCGGTAAATTTAGTTGCACCGAGATGCAAGATGTCAGCCTTGTTGATTTGCTGGCAGCTATCCACTGGGCCAATGCTTGTAGAGACCTGAGCACCTGCTCGTTGAACTACCAAGATTTGAGAAGATCCGTGGCATTGTACGACGCCACGTTCCTGACATGCACGTGGACTGAACATGACATTGCGTGCAGGACCGGCCCCGAGGGGAGGGCTGACAGGGCACCGGCCCAAGGCCGTCGAATCTTGGGGCCCCCTCTCGTAGATGTCCAGTTCCAACAAGCATCTGTAGTTATGCCATATCTTAGAAAATATGTATAACAAAAAAATAAATAAACACCAATACTCTTAATTTCTAACAATTCTTTAATATCTCATTGTGGTGTTATTATAAAATTCTTATAGAAAATAAAGACAATATGATTACCTGAATAAAAAGTAAAATGAGAAACCTCCACTTATTAATAAATTTTGTATATGCATCAACGAATAAAAGTACTTCAAGCGTTACTGCAATTATTTTCAGCATTTAAATTTCCAATTTTTCATGCACACTAGCATGCTCTAGTACAATGGTTGTGGATCTTGTTGTTCATTAGGATTATCATTAGGAACAACATCAGTTCAGTTGGCGAATGAACAACTCATCATTTTTTTTCCTTCTTTTTGCAGCACCTGAAATTTATCTTTCATGATCAACTAATTAACTAAGGAAAAGCAATCGACATATTAAATAAGATTATCTCTTTCATTGGAGTGAACCGTAGGCCCTAAGCTGCAAGCCTACAAACCACGGTGTGAATTCTAGATTTTTTTTTGCACTTGAAGTTGGGCCGCACAAATCAGTAAACCATGATTAGATAAGACTTAATAGCGATTAAGGATTAGGGAAGCAGTGCAACAATCACGATCCGCCAATCACATAATAATGGAAAAAGGAGAAATCCGTTGGTTCAGTTTTCAGCTCTAGGCTGTCTTTCTACGTTTCGGCTAGATAACCAGTAATGGGCTGAAGTTATAAGCTGAACATGTACTGACTTTTTGGGCCCCCATCGGGCTGGGCCCTAGGTCGTAGCCCCTATTTCCCTGGCCCGGAGCCGGCACTTGCTAAGCTTTAGTTGCTCAGAGCTTTGCTCTACGTGGTTTTCGGAGGAACCGGTCGAGCCGGATGATTTAGGTGGAGATGGAGACAGACATGACCAGTCCGTGGATGGAGGCCATTATACTTGGGAGTGGTGCGGTCCGGAGGAGTAGAGTCGTTGATGTGCCGTCAAAGTGTTGGCAAAACATCTGTCTCTGCCGGATGGTCCGTGGTGTATCACCGTGAGAACGATTGTATCTTATTTGCTTCTGCTATAATAGTTTATTTCCAAACTTATTTGCTTCGGATTTATGAGACTCTGTTGTAATATTGTACCCTAGATGAATATAAGAGGCTTGTAACTTATGTTCATTGTATCATGCTTATGTTTGTATGTTATAATTATCGGGCATCACAGCGCGTGTTGCCACCCATGATGATCCTGGAGACGGAACCGCTTCTTCGTGAGGCGAGCGAGCGCGCACATGTGTTCTTCCCTTCTCTCTTTCGCACACTTGCAAGGAAGGCAAGAGCATCCAAGTATATCAGTTGGTCTCCTCATCTCCACTAGCAATGTGGTACCAAAGAAACTCCCACCATTCCTATATGGGCCTTTAATATTTTTCAGGAATTATAGAAATTATAAATGGGCTTTGGCCCAATAATTCCAACGATCCCCCACCGGATCTCAAAGTCCCATCAAGACTTTGCCTCATCCTACTTCGTTCAATATACTAGTGTTTCAGTGGAGACTGTTAAGTTGAACTTTCACCTAGAACAATAAGTTATACTCGTTTACGACTTGAACAATGCAATATGCCTTGAATTGCAAGTCTTGTGACAAACAAGCTTTACATAGAGTCACAGCTGGTACTTGGACATACTTAGAGTCACAGCTAGTATTGGACCTCCAATAGGCTACTCCATGGTTGGAGCATATAGGTCGTACTCCCTAGTCTTTCATGAGCTTAATAGAGATCACCCAAGTCTCACTGACTGCGACCTTACAACGATCGGGCTCATATAGGTGTATTCTTTAACGGATGCTCTACGGGATAGCATCTTTGCTAACTAAAACCAATATAATACATTAAGACATCCGCCAACCTGCCATGCGGTGTTGAGAGTATTGTATCATTACTCGAGAAGGTTAAAAGGATACTCTCTAGCCAACTAATAGCTTGTTCTTCCCGGATCCTACTTGACGGGATCTTCAATCACATAGGTTGGCTTACCACTATGGATTAGCTCAAATGGGTCTCATACCCATCTCCTTTGATGCATTGTCTATCATATTACGTGACAGCCCTTTAGTGAACTGATTTGCTAGGTTCTTATCTCGTTGGTATGTAATCCACTAATATTACTCCGAGAGATTATCATTTTCCTGACGGACTTTAAACGTCTCTTAATATGCCTTGATGACTTCTTATTGTCCTTTGAATTGTTCATCGGTATTGCCGGCACTTGGTTTTTCGACAATAGGTAAGTCCATCAAGAACTCACATAGTAGCCAATCGGCCTCAAGCTGTAGTTGTATCTAGAGTGGTAAGCTATGCTTCCATGGTAGACCTAAGATGGTTTGTTTACGTGATCTTCATGAAACAGCAGTACCACCAAGAGTGAAAGCATGTCCACTCGTGGCATACAAATCATCAGCATCGAGATATCCAATCGAGTCACCATATCCTTCTAGTACTACGGAAATCCGGAATAATGAATTCCATAACCCACAGTACCAAGTAGGTAGTGCATTACTCGCTCAAGCGCACCCAATTGTCATCTCCCAGATTAGAAGTAAACCGACTCAATTTACTCATAGCAAAAGAGATGTCGGGCCTAGTAGCACTAGCCAAGTATATAAGTGATCTAATGATCCGAGAATATCTCAATTGGTCTCTAACAATTCCCTTATTCTTCCGAAGGATCAAGCTAGGATCATATGGAGTTGGAGAAGGTTTGTTGTCCTTGTAGCCAAAGCGGCACAACTTCTTTTCCACATAATGAGATTGCATTAAAGTAATTCCATTCTCTCCTTTGATTAGCTTAATGTTAAAAACAGCATCAGCCTCACCCAAATTTGTAACATCCTGGCCCAGGGCTTAATAGGATTGATAGAATACTCATGTCAACAAGTTGTAACTTCTTTTTCGGAAGCTTATCTCTAAAGAACTCTAAGGTTAAGCGTGCTTGGCCTGGAGCAATTTAGGGATGGGTGACCGACCGGAAAGTGATTCCGGGTGTGAATGAGTGAGGATAAAGTTTTAGAAAAGACTAGTGTTGATCTCGTGGGGAATATTGAGGGCCTATTAAGCTGCCAGAGGTAAGCGGGCCCGGCCCGAGTGGCGGGACGTTACAAAATTCTTCATATCAAAACTTTGAAACAGAAAAGACTTGACCTCATTAATCACGTCAAGGTTTGCCAAAGATTAGTATGTAATCCACATATAAGCACGAGTATCGCTACCTCTTCCCCCAACATGGTGGTAGTATATACATCTATTAGCCTCATTGACTTAGAAGCCTGCTGATGTGTAGAGTTAAATTTCTCATGCCACTGCTTAGGTGCTTGTTTCAAGCCCATATAAAGATTTCACCAGCTTAAACATATTGTCTTCTTGACCTTTTACTACAAAACCATCTCGTTGATCGATATAGATCTCCTCATCCAACTCTCCATTTAGGAAAGTTGTCTTAATGTCCATCCGACGAACAAGAAGACCATGAGAGGCAGCCGGAGCAAATAGTACACGTATGGTGGTGAATCTCGTAACGAGGTTAATAAGTGTCAAAGAAATCTTCACCTTCTTTCTAGGTATAACCCTTAGCCACAAGCCGAACCTTTTACTTATCAATATTATCATTAGGCCTAAGTTTCCTCTTGAACACCCACTTGCAACCCACGGGTTTGCGCCCATATGATCGATCAACGACCTTCCATGTTCCATTAGAAAGAATAGTATCCATCTCACTTTGCACAACTTCTTTCCAATCATCTGCATCAGGTGATGCATATGCCTCGACAACGGTTCCGGGAGTATCATCCACAACATAGACAGTGAAATCATCACAAAAAGATTTTGCAATCCTTTGTCTTTTGCTCTGTCAAGGAGCTTCACTATGTATCTCCTCATGAATTGGCTCAAGTCTTTGTTCGGGATGATCGAGAAAATGCATCGAGGTTCAAGTGTAATTTCAGCAATCACATGGGTAGATAATCTAGACATGCTATGTGAATATTTCATAGTAAATATGTTCTCAAAGAAAGTAACATCATGATACTCCATTAATGTATTAACATGAACATCGGGCACCTCTGATTTCACTATTAAAAATCTATAGGCAATGTTATGATGAGCATATCCAAGAAAAACACAATCCATAGTTTTAGGCCCCACCTTACGCTTCTTGTTGATTGGCACATTAACCTTGGCCAACCAACCCCAAGTACGTAAGTAAGAGAGTGATGGTTTTTTTCCCAATGCATTTCTCATATGGTGTTTTCTCCTTATTCTTCATTGGAACTCCATTTAGGACATGACATGATGTCAATATAGCCTCCCCCACCATGCCTTAGATAATCCTGCAGTGTCTAACATGGAGTTAACCAAGTCAGCCAAAGTGTGATTCTTTCTTGGCAATCCCGTTTGATTGGGGCAAATAGGGAGGCGTCCTCTCATGAATTATATTGTGTTCCACACAAAATAAGTCAAAATCATTAGAGAAATATTCACCATCGCGATCGGACCTAATTCTTTTGATCTTTTCCTCTAGTTGAGTTTCAACTTCAGCCTTGTAGGTTTTAAAGTAGTTTAGAGCCTCATGTTTCGTGTTCAATAAATACACATAGCAATATCTAGACGCATCATCAATCAATATTATGAAATATCTTTTTCCACCTTCTATCAATATACCATTCATTGCACAAAGATCTGAATGTATAAGTTCTAGTGGTGCCAAATGTCCCTCCTCGGTAGCCTTATGAGGTTTTCGAGGTTGCTTAGATTGCGTACAAGTATGGCATTTAGAACCTTTGACAATGGACAAAATTTGGAATTAAATTCAAGCTGGAAAGTCGAGACATAGAACCAAAATTCATATGACATAAACATGAATGCCAAACATTGGCATCACTCTTATTATTAACACTTGTCACAAAAATGGAAGAACATTGTGATATAAATAATAATTCCAATATGACTGAATGCATGTAACAATCACTACCGAAAAACGTGAAGCTGTCGTGAGCCATAATTTTTGTCGTATGCTTTTCAACGGGCACACGGCGAAAAGCCTAGTTGCCATTGTCTCGTGTCCAGACCACACGGTACAAAGATGGCACGTGACAACCAGCTCTTCGCCGTATGCTAGTAAGGCGGGTCGAGTGGTGTCAGATTTGTGGGTAAGTCTTTCTCGTATTATGCTTCTCAATTCATCGCATTCATTGTACAATTATGCAATAATGACTGAACATTTCATGTCTACATGAAGGATTACAACACGTGTGAGCTAGGGTACGAGGAGATGGCTAAGGTTGTGGCTCAAAACCGATGCTGTAAGCTCGTGAAGGACATGCACTACGAGGCGCGAGTTCAGTGTCATAAACTACTATGGCATTATCCTTCGCCAAAAACTAACAAAAAAAGCGGCAAGGACCATGAAGCTCACATGGGAACAATACTTGATGATAAATATAGATTTATTCTCCAATTTAATACATTACATGATTTGATTTTCTCACATGTCTCTCACTTGTCCCCATGTAGGTGCCTATACCATGGTGCCGTAATGATAACTTGTGCTAGGAACGCATAGTGGACAAGTGGTTCACACCCGAGTTGGAAGAGTTGCACAGCGCTGGCCGAGCACATCGTGCGCTGATGCCTGGTCCATCTCACCATCAAGGGAGCCTTAGCAACGAGAAGTACAGGGCTCGATGGGTATGTGGATTCATTTCTTCATTGTATTGCCTAATTATGCATAAATAGTAATTAACTTGTTTTTTTTCAGTTCCGGGCACATGGAGGCGCTAAGTGTCCTGAGTTCTTGGGCTGGACTATGGACCACTAGAAAAGGCTACTCAAGCCACCTACGACCCCAATGACCCTCCGTTGGCGTACAGCGACCCCTCCGTCTACTCCCGCATCACTGCGTACACGGAGGTGGGTAAGCAAGTCTATGGGCCAAGAGTGGGATACGAGCGCCAACCATATTTATGTCAAGGTGTCCATGAGAGACGGGAGGAGGCAAGAAGCATGGCCGATTGGTCGTAGGTGACGATACCGTGTATACGAGCAGCTGTCCCACCTTCTCTCACCTTCGAGCAAGGGACACTGGCCACTGCCCCACCCATACGCCCACGACAGACCGTCGCAGAGCTGCAAGTGCAAAAACTTGAGGTTATTTCTATTTTAGTAAATAATTATTCAATATCTAACCATGTATTATCTATGTATTATAACATTAGGATAGAAACTTATATTGTAGGCCGACCTCGCCGAGAGAGAAGGCAATGACAGGAGGAATCGGTGCGGCAGCAGCGGGATATGGCCAACGTGTTTGCTTACATTCAAAGCATGCATGCTCAGTAGGCAGCAGGAGGACCACTACCACCGCCTTCAACTATGTTCCATCTATTTCCAGTAACTTCTCAGGTAACCTACTTGATAACCTTATTCTTTCATTTCAAGAATTAGAGACTTAGATAACATTTAGACTTGGTAATCTAGAAACATTGTTCAATTTACGATCACTTAGAGACTTAGGTAGCGTAGAAACTTACAATCCTCTAGAAATTGATTTTTGTCTCATTTGTAAACTTTTCTATATTTTGCAGAACCTATCAGCGGCATCAAATACCTCGGTGGACATATCACCTATGTTCCCCCGTAGCAGTTGTTCTCACAAGTGTCGTCCTTCAGCCCACGGCCCTTCGACCCACCGCCGGTTTGAATGTCATGAATTTGTGGTAATTATAGCTTGTTGTACTCGTGGACGATCTATGGATGTTATGTGATGTTTGTGACGATATATGTGATGTTATGCGACGTATATATAGATGATATACGTGGTATATTTCTGATATATGTGTCGTATCGTTGATATGTGCTAAAAATTGATAATTATCTGATATATTTATGATGTGTTTGATATATGTGTCGTTTAGATATTATATGAGGTGTCGGAGGCAAGGAAAAACAGAAAAAAAAAACTTGTATGGTCACACCGGCACACGGCAAAGTGACCATACTGGCAATCCAGTTGCACTTGCGTGTACCTACGTACACGGCAAAAAACTGTTTTCCGGTAGTGAGTAGACAACCAATAAGAGCCAAAATATTCTCTCTTTTCAATCTAACTATAAACCGGATTTGTTCGCATTAGCCAATGTCACTGCCATAATCTCCGTTGTTCCCTTTAGTTTGTTACATATGGATTTGGGTAATTCTTTTACTACAAACAATTAATCAATCAACAGCAGTTGATCAGTCACCATGTTTTTGGTGCTGCTCCATTAGTTCCGCCATTGTCCCTGGACTGAGGACGACGTTGTTGGAGTCGCACCAAGCCAGGTAGGCTTCCTGCATGGACCTCGCAGTTAGGGTGGGCACCGGCAACAATAATGCTGGTGGCGGGGGCGCTCGGGTCGGTGGCTGCGAAGGAGCTGAGGAGGAAGCTCGGCCCGGCTCCAGCGGCGGTGATGACCCGCTGCTGCTGCTTGGCGTCGTCGGTGCTTGGACGGCGGCGCCGGTGAGCTTCTGCACGGTGTGCGCAAATTCCTGTGGCGGCACGCGGTAGACCCTGTCTCGGCTGGGGTCTCGCTTCGTCCTGCTCCGCCTCCTCCCTCGATCGTGGTCGTGGCTAGCAGTGTTTTCCCCCATGGCTCGATCGCGAGCATTAGCAAGGTGGGTAGGTGGTTGCTCGAGCACGTCCGTGACCTACTCTTGTACTAGTACGTACATATATATACACCCATCTGTGCGGGGACTTGAAAACGGTGACTTTTGACTCGACTACACTGCTGCCCACGTAATAGGTGACGTTACATGCCGGCTGCTAGTATTGTCTCCATCAGAAGCAGGTTCCCGAAGAGTTTCTCAATCCGGAGACAGATGGAGATCGCCGACCAGGCACCACGCTCGTATGCTAGTGAAACAAACGATCGATCTGCTGATTTATTATACATAAAAGATTGACTTGGCTACGACCCTCGTTACACTAGCATATAGCACCTCTGCACTACTGCGAGTGACGAGCTAATAAAAAATGCAATTGGCTTCTGTCCACATGCATCGAGATCTACTTTGCTTACGTAAGCTTTTTTCTCCTTTTGAAAAAATTTAGAAGTTTTAGTAGTACTAGAATACACCGCCATGCCATTGGTTTCCTGAAGGGTAGGCATGACCTTGCTGAGTGCGAGATGTCATGTCATACAGAGCTGGCAACAAGTTTTCAAGCTTCGTACACTAATTGAAAAACAAATCCGTGAATTTGGCATACACTTCACACGACAGCCAGCTTATTTTTTATTGATGTATATTAATATTATGGACTAAAATCATTCTTTCTTCTAATCGTTGCCAACGTACCTTATTGTTTTCGTTCGAATACAATGTATAATGTACCATATGAACTAAGACATTCAAGAATTTTTTGCCGTGAAAAAAATTGAGATTTTTTAGTCATTTATTTATTAAATCTAACTAAAAAATGACACAAAGATTAGTAAGCACTATACATTCATCTCATCATCTTTATAATATGACCTAAAATACTGAATAAAAGTGGTCAAGTGTAGGAAATTGCAGAGCCTAACTTAATCCGTTTTCTCAAACCAGAGTTTGCGCTTTTGACCTCGTCCAGAAAACATCAGACTGGGTCAAAAAGGCATGTTTGGTACCAACATGGGCCTCAGCTTTCTTAAAATTGTAAACCGAATTAAGGCCTAGTCATCTAAGTGCTGGGCCTGTACTTCAGAAAAAGAACAAGTTAGTAAAGAAAAGTGCAGCCTTTGCTTAGATTATTAGTTGGGCTGGGCCTGAGCTAATTAGAAGGCTGTATGACAGACAGGTAAAAGGGCACCTCGTGGAGCTGCCATTATGTGTTACTGTGATCCTCGCAAGACCTCGTGGAGCTGCCACTAACAGAGCACCTCTACGATCGTACTTGTGCTCTCCTCGATGAGTAGTACACTTTTGAGACCGGTTATTTCATATATAAACCCATGTACTTACGTATTTTCAAAACTGAGCAAGCAAATCTCTTTTTTCCATCTCTAAGCACATGTACTTACGGATTTCAAGTATAAGGTAATAGTGCAAAGCAATGCTTTTCCCATATGTGAATGCCTAAAGCCAACCCTTACAGGTGTTCCTTGTGCTCATATCCTTGCTGTTTGCAAGCATAGAAATTTTAATGAAAATCAATTCGTTCATGCATACTACTCTTCATCAACACTTGCAAATACATGGGCTGGTCAATTCCATCCGTATGGAAATCAAAATGAGTGGCCAACCTACAATGGTCCTATCATTGTTCCTGATTGGTACAACGTGGTCGATACAATAGAATCCCAATATACATGGATGAAATGCAAGGTCGACGATTAGGACACCAAGCATACCGCTCAACGCAAGATAAACATCAAGACGATGATATATCGCTTTAATATTGATTATTTTATAAGATTTTAGTTGAAGTTTCTAATTTTGTTTATCTAACAATATGTGCATAGATTTTTTTAGTTGAAGTTTCTAATTTTGTTTATCTAACATATGTGCACAGGTGAGCCGAGGTGGACACTAATATCATGATGAAGCATTTGAGTTGACTAGGAGTACAATGGATAACTCGAGCATTAATTTTCTGGTTTTCTATAACGTCCCGCCACTCCGGGCCGGGTCCGTTTACACTGACAGCTTAATAGGCTCTCAAGATTTTCCCACGAGACCAACACTAGTCTTTTCTACGCACTTTGTCCTCACTCATGCACATCCGAAACACTTCGTTGGTCACCCATCTCTAAATTGCTCCGGGCCAAGCACGCATAACCTTAGAGTTACGTAGAGATGAGCTTCCGAAACGAAGTTGCAACTTGTTGACATGAGTATTCTATCAATCTTATTAAGCCATGGGCAGGATGTCACACACTCACCCCCTTAGAAGACCGACGTCCTCGTCGATCAACCCTGAGCAAGGAACTTTCTCTCTTGGCCACGTCCATGTGTCCACTGCCGGCGCATGTGTCATGTTGTGTGACCGCTCCGAGCCCACACCAGCCATGCACACCATGCCTGTACACATGCAACACACGCGCCCGTGAAACCACGAGAGTTCGATACCATCCGTGACGTCCCGCCACTCCGGGTCGGGCCCGCTTACACCTGGCAGCTTAATAGGCCCTCAAGATTTACCCACAGACCAGCACTAGTCTTTTTCTGCGCACTTTGTCCTCACTCATGTACACCCGAGAAACACTTTCCGGTTGGTCACCCATCCCTAAATTGCTCCAGAGCTAAGCACGCTTAACCTTAGAGTTTTGTAGAGATAAGCTTCCGAAAAAGAAGTTGCAACTTGTTGACATGAGTATTCTATAAATCCTATTAAGTCCTGGGCCAGAATGTCACATTTTGTTATGTGTTTTTTTTTAGTATAAAAAGTTCAGTTGTCCTTTTACCATGTAACTGCCCATGGTTGCATACTCAGAACTATGCACAATCAGTGCGAGTTATTTTCACTATGTTATTTGGATTGGGATGATCAATACACTGACATGTCTTTCTTCATGACCTGCCGCTGTTATTTTTTTCTCCTCTTCATACAGAATAATCATACCCATTTGCATTATTATTGAGGAAAGGGAAAAAAAATACTAATAGAATTTGTACGCGTTCTTCACTGCAGAAAAGGGAAAAAATACTAAGAAAATTATGGCGTAATTTTTCTGAGACAAATTGTGGCACAATTTATGGATTTGATTAGAAATTCCTGCATTATGATGGGCGTTGCGACGAAATAACAATTTGTTGCGCCGAAGATGCGGCCCATATATAGACTGGCCTATTGTCTTGTTTTCGAGCCCAGCAATAGACGATGCCTAGAAATGAAAATACCAGTACGGCGTGCTCACTTCAAGAAATACGGCCATGCATGTGCTTAAATGCAAAAACACGGCTTTGGAGAAGCTAGCATCAACATTGTCAACGACTCTGAAAGATAGGTAAAATTCAAATATTGTATTATTTCAATATTACAAAGGTAGTAATAACCCAGTTGGTACACGCAGTCAAACAAAATGAACCAAATATATAATACAGTGTAGCTGTGAGCTAATTTTTATTGTTACGACAACATATTTGATTTTAGTGTTGTCGTAACACAGCAAATAGGACACACCACTCGCCGCAGGAAGCTAGTCCGTGCATTTCCACTTGTGAATCAGGACCGTTGGGGTTGCAATCAAATTTGGCGGAGGGTCTGTCTGTCTGGGACCTTCCTGTTCCGAGAAGGGTTGATGTCAAGAAAGCTGAAGGTGTTTTCAAGACCAACAAAAGTCAGTCTATTCCTGCACGATGCTTCTGAAGAGTTGCTTGCCTTCTGTAGATCAACAGTAAGCTTCAGCTAGAGTTTCTGCCGTGTGGGACACGAATCCGCTTCCAGATCTTCTATATTTCTTTATTCCGGTGGTGTAAACAACCTCAAGGCAGTGTTTCTTCCATTTTCTTACGATCGACTTGGATCGGAACCAGCCATACATATCCTATCCTTCCGATGTCCTTGCATGTCACCAATCGCCATCCACCGCGCCATATATTCAGCCTGCTAGCAGCTACAACTTACTTCGTGCGTGCCTAGTCTCACTGCTGCTCTCCATTTGCGTCTGGTTTCAACAACCTATATAGTACATTTTAAATTAATCTCCATTTTGTAAATTCTTTCCCCACATTTTGTTGACTTATTCTAAACACATCACTAGGCAACAAAGACAATAAGCAAGCCAGCTTGGGTTCCAACGCGAGACCTAATACGCAGGCTAGCTAGGCGACATGCACAATGTCGCTCTCGTCGACGCTCATCAAATATTGTTTCGTTTCTATGCAAGCGCACGCACGCACCGTTTTCTCCGAAAACTAGCCAAGAACATCTGGGATAGCTTACGCCATCAGTGACCGCATAGAGATATCACTGTATCAGTTGTCAGTTTACTTTCTTCCTTCATGTCGCGTTACTTCTGTACGTATTCCACACTCAACCTCATCGTCGATTCTGTATCGTCAATTCAAAGTAGACAGCTCAGTTATTTTGTTCGAGACAACGGTTCTAGAAGCATTTTTTCTCAAATAGGAATTCCAATTCAAATTTTCTTATGCGCTTCTATAGATTAATTGGTTCCGCTGAATTAGTTATATAAGTGGTTCCAAAATATTGTTCATGGTTTATTTTTTTCTTTACAACCTTTATTGGAGACGAAAAATGGTGATTTATGTTACACTAGAGAAATCTCAGACCAATTCAGCTGGTAGTGATTTATCGAGAAAATTAAAAGAAAGTAATGAGAAAAGATGGAACAAACAATAAAAGCAGTAGTATTAACCAATCATTTTTGTGTTTTTCCAATTTGCTCATAGGTATATACGATAAGCGTTCAGATTTGCTAGTTTTCAGTTAACTGAAATTTTGCATTTGGTTCAGCCAGATTGTCGGAACAATGAAGACGTACTGCTGGAACAATGAAACTATACTATTAGAACAATTAGTTCTTAGTTGGAACATTTTTATTTTTTCAGAGAACATTCCTTTTGCCACAAGTGAATAAAAATATTTTGATTGGTTGGATCAGCACCCAATGGCTAAAAAATGTGACTAAAACATTAGCAAAATTTCAGTCACTCGTTGGAATCTAGACGCACCCTCGTTCCCTTTTTGAGCTAGCTTGCTAGGCGCTGATGTAGTTTCTACAGAAGGTCCAAGCCCAACTGATAGCGATTCATCCCTCAAGTCGATTACGGTCTCAAAGTTCTCCTCCTTGCCAGTCACCACACGGCGCCATCACAATGTCCACCGCATCATCGGCTCATCCAAACCCTTTGGTTGGTTGAATGCGGTGCCGTCCTGGTCCAGTAAATCGGCTTATAGAGTTGTATCCTTTTACATATGATATGACTGTAGAATTAAATACTAGTCCTTATAGAACTACCCATTGCAAGGGTCACACACTTATCCTTTTACACATGATTGTACAATTAAATTATTGATGAAGACATGAACATTTTGAGAGTGGCCATTGAAGTTGAAGGTGGAGTCCATATGTATGGACCATTTCCAATCTGACAGCATGCGCATATTTTCATAAAAAAATATGTAGGATATCATTTCCTATTACGTTTCTTCCCATACCTATGCAGATCTCTCCCGATATCCTTTGTTGAGAAAGGTCTCGCAGCATGCACTGCACAGCGGTCGTAGTAAGCCATACATTTTTCTTCTCCAAGCCAGAGATAAGTAGTCCTGTTTGGGTTTGGGAACCAAAGTGAATGCTGCACTCTATATAAAAGTGTAGCACAGCACAGGTAGCAAGTGAAAACAGTGACGGACAAAGAAACAAGGAATATATATAGATAGAGGCTAGCGCGGGAGGCAGGGGCGCGGTGCAGCAGCTGCAATGGCTCGCCACTCGTCTTCCCCGCCTGCTCGCCCCTCGTCCTCCTCTCGGGTGTGCTACTGCTCGTCGCAAGCTGCCGGTGGCCGGCGGCGGCGGAGGCGCGGCGGAATGTGATCACGCACATCAAGGGGTTCGAAGGCCCTCTGCCCTTCCACCTCGAGACAGGGTAATTAACCCGGCCGGTTGCTCGAATTATTGTTCAGCTCAATGTTTGTTCATGCTTCAGCTGGATAAACTCAAGTTTTTGGCGCAGGTACGTGGAGGTGGACGAGGAGCACGGCGCGCGCCTGTTCTACTACTTCATCGAGTCGGAGAGGAACCCGGCGGAGGACCCCGTCATCCTCTGGATCACCGGCGGACCCGGATGCTCTGCCCTCTCCGGCCTGCTCTTCGAGATTGGTCAGTACACCTTGCACTGCTTTGTCAATTTGCTCTTCGCCTTCTCCGCCTCTAGAGCAGTCTCGCCCAACCGGTTCACGGCCATGGCCGGCCGGCAGGCCGGCCTGCACACTCTTATATACTAGCTGTACAGTACTAGTATATTTTTATTTTGTATATGCCGGCGGCGGCCTGCACACAGAATCCACTTCTTGGCCATCACAACTAGCTCTATCGTTGTGCTATTATAATTATTAGTTAATTGATACTACCATCTACCCTCTATGATTGCTTTGTTTCGAGAAATCAAAAGAAAACGATGTATAGTTAAGGACGATGGCTCTGTGCATCACACACACGAGCAGTGTATCAATCATCTAGCTATAGCGAGACGGTGACAAAATATGTGACGACAGCGAGGACGACACGGTTTGTTGCTCATCAAGCACAAGAGCCCAAACCGCACTTCCCTACCCTACACTATAGCTTACGCTTTGCACGTACGTATCTATTTTCTCCTTCTCCCTGACAGCAACCGACGGAACCTTTTGATAGCAGCTGCCCATGGCGATTTCTGTGGTCAGGACCACCCGTTTGCTTCTCTTATAGAGATGTGTGTAGTGTGCCGCCCTGATTAAATGTAGACTAAAAAATAGGGAAATTAACAAACAACCATTATACGAGCTCCAAGGGTTAATTGTGACTTTAGCAACGCTTCAGTACAATTTTTTCGCGATTAACAATTCAGTACGCTAAAAGTATACAGCTGGAGTAATTGACAACCCAGATTACTTTTTGAAGACCGGAGTTACCTAAGAGTTGCGTGTGTGATAGAAACAATAGCGAATCCATAGTTTACATGTCCATACAAGACTTGCTCTTTCACAGCTTACGTAGGCATGCATAGATGGATCCGATATCCTCCACACACAATTACAAAACACTACTTGACCACCGATTCTTTTAATAAGTATATCTAAAATATGCCCGTGAACCATATATATCACGAAACGACTTCGCATGTAGGGGAGATGGGGACTAGCTAGTCGAACCGTACAGTGCTGAAATTTCAATTCACGCAACAAACCCATGCATGAGAGTGCCCTGAGATGTACAGTGGTAGGTAGGGCGCGTGGAGACCTGTGTTATCCTAACATACAAAAGTTGGCTGCATTAACAATAGATGCGATTTCAGGCCCTCTGAAGTTCGACGTGGCGGGGTACACGGAAGGGTTCCCACGTTTGGTCTACTTCGAAGACTCCTGGACAAAGGTAAACCGTACTTGCAGGCAATTAATCATGTAACTAATTAATGTCCTCTTGAGAGTAGGAGTAATAATAATATAATGCGGGCGGTGATGTTGTACTACTAGGTGAGCAACGTGATCTTCCTGGACGCACCGGTGGGCACGGGCTTCTCCTACTCGCGGGAGGAGGCCGGGTACAACGTGAGCCTGACCGGTTCCGGGCGGCAGCACCACACGTTCCTCCGGAAATGGCTTGCCGAGCACCCGGAGTTCGCGTCGAACCCGCTGTACATCGGCGGCGACTCCTACTCCGGCTACACCGTGCCCGTGGCGGCGCTGGACATCGCCACCAGCGACCAGGCTCCGAAGCTGAACCTGGCCGGCTACCTGGTGGGCAACGCCGGCACGGAGGACCGCTACGACTCGGGCGGCAAGGTCCCGTTCATGCACGGCATGGGCCTCATCTCCGACGAGCTCTTCGAGGCGGCGCGCGCCGGGTGCGGCGGCGACTTCTACCGCGCGCCCGACCCGAGCAACGCGCGGTGCGCCAGCGCGCTCATGGCCATCAACCTCGTCACGTTCGCCGTGAACCCGGTGCACATCCTCGAGCCGTTCTGCGGCGCTGCGCTGCGGGACCCGGGCGTCAGCATCTTCCAGGGGTACTCCGGCGAGGGCGGAAGGCGGTCCATGCTGGTGCGGGACGACCTCTCCGCCACGGCCGGGCTGGGCCTCCCCGTGGAGTGCAGGGACAACGGCTACCGGCTGTCCTACATCTGGGCCGACGACCCGGAGGTGAGGGCCACGCTGGGCATCCACGACGGCTCCATCGGCCAGTGGAGCCGATGCACCATGCTCACGCACTTCACGCACGACCTCACCACCGTCGTCCCGTACCACGTCAACCTCACCAAAGCAGGATACAGGGCCCTGGTCTACAAGTAATAAGACCATGCATTATTTGTTTCATCTCTACTAGTACTCTATATGATTATTACTGTACTTCATATATATTTAACCAATGCGAGCTTCCGTAGCTGGTCCCAGCGGCGACCATGACCTGGACATGACCTACGTTGGCACGCAAGAGTGGATCAGGTCCATCGGCTACCCCATCGTCAGCGACTGGAGGCCATGGTTTGCCAACAGACAAGTCGCAGGGTCAGTCACTCTTCATCTTACATACTACTTATTATATCAGTAGCAGCTACACTCTCAGCTCCATTTCCTCAAAAAAAAAAAAAAAAAGACTCTGAGCTCCAATTGATCATGCTTATGTTCTTTCTACAGATTCACAAGGACGTATGCCCACAACCTCACTTTCGCCACTGTAAAGGTATGTTTATGCTTGTACCGACGAGTATTGTAAATTAAATGTGCACGCCGCTAATTGATCTACTCTTTGTCACACAAGGGAGGAGGGCACACGGCTCCTGAGTACAGGCCCAAGGAGTGCCTGGCCATGCTGGATCGATGGACATCACCGGCTGGCCAGCTCTGATGAATTCGGTTGCACGGGGAGGCCTGGCCCAGCCCCTGCAGCTGGGACCTCAACCGAAGTCGCTCCTCTGACATAAAGTCATATCGCAATAGTAACTGACATGTGGGCCCAGCAGCGGGCAGCCACATGTCACCCAGCTATGTTGATCTGACTTTAAGTCACGCGATCGAGAGATTTTCAGTGAACATTCTAGGCTAGTATATTGTCAGATAGTAAAATTGAACAAGATCGAATTCAATAGGGGGCCAGAATAAGTAACCAACCAGGTTTATGTAACTTTTCCTCGATTCTTAATACCATATATCACTACTACAAAAACTATTTCCTTCGGCGATACAGGACAGGATATGGGATGAGCTATATACGCCCGTATCCGATCCGTTTTCATCCCGCTGCGATAGTAGCGGATACCCGAATCCGCTACTACACAATCGTCACTAGAAGTTCTAAATACTAGGTCTAGTCTTTAGGTCGATACTGGGGCCACCTTACCAAGGTTGTGCGCCACATATGTACATCGCAACAATGATAAAATTACTCGAGACTTGCAAACCAAAGAAATCAATTTTTAAAACCCAAAACACGTGTTTTGATAATTATATTTAGTACAAGTTAGAGTCTGTCCTGAGACACAGTGCTGATATATACGATTTGTATCTACGAGGAATAATAATTAATTAGCCGTAAATGCAACACCTATATGATTTGAATATGTTAGATTCATTTCAGAAATCTAACACACTTTAAGCTGCTCTGTTTGGCAACTCCTACTAATCTTGCTGCACATTTAATATTTTGTCTTTCTTTTGCTTAACTAGAATAATGGCCCGTGCCATAGCACGGGTACCTCTAAAATTCTCAATTTTAAAGATCGTATTCGGAGAGATCCTTTTAAAATTCCAACATTAGATTGTATCTTTCTAATTTTAAAATATTATTTCTTCCAACACAGAGACCACATAGAACATTATTGTCGAAAGCTATGAGAGAATATTTTTAACATCACTGGCATTAATTTTCAATAGTTATATAATGTGCCAATAATCGATTCATAAGGTTAGAAGTATGTTCATATATCTGACATATTTTTTAGTCAGTTCATGAGACCAATTTTATTTTTTATATATGTCTGTCCTTAGATTGAACCTTTAATACTTTGACTAAATATGGGTAGTAGTGGAATCATATTTAAATGAATGCATGCCCTGTACAACCTAGTAAAATAATGCTTGTTAATTCAGAGTCAGACAATTATACTGACCTGAGAGCGGAGATTCATCATGTTAACATATATTTTTCAAGTTTCCTTTCTACTTAATCCAACTTCATGAAGTTCTACCATGATCAAGGACATATAAATGAAATGCAGTTGCTTACCATGAATTGCATTTACGTGGTTTGCAGTAAGTAATTCACGTTTTGTTTGCAGTAAGTAATTCACCTAGTCTTTCTAACCCATATTTTCACTTCCTAAGCTTGGCACTGACACGATCTGATCCCATTGTGAGAGACAATAGATTTCTGCACTGTGAACTCAGTTGGAATCACGGTTAATGGAGCTCTATGAGTCCCTAAATAGTTCGTGCTACCAGACTGTGAGGAATTGGGTTAAATTCCTAGCGTCCAACCCCTTCTGGTCATGTACTGCTGCATGTGTGTTTCTAATTAACGACACAAGCGACTGTAGTTCGAGTTCTGGTCAGTGAAGACGGCACCTTGGTCACCATTGTCACCTCTTATGTCCACAGGATGCATATGGACGTTGATTAGTATAAAAAGCTTGCAAGCCTAGCACAAAGAACTATCACACCACATAGTAGATGGAAAAGACAGTTCAGATCGACTTGCAAGCCACCTGTTGTAGGAGATTCCCATCAACCATCATCCATTACATTCCAAGGAAAACGTTGTAACATGTGGTAGGCCTACGCAGCTCTGCTCCCCTTAGCCTATCGCTGCAGATCGTCCGCCACCATGGGCAGCCCTCCGCGTGTTTCATGCGACGAAAGTGGCAAGGACGTATGGGGATAGAGCGGAAACTGATATGTGCATGCTTTTTACATGTACTCATCAAACATACGTGGAGGGCCAGATTTTATCTGAAATTAATGGAAAGAAGATTAAGGGCCAGATGTATTGCTTTTCTTTAGGAATTTCTAGTCTATTTTTCTTTTTTTTTTAGGCACCCCGATGGAAAAGTCATATCCTTTTATTAATTATTTTTCTCGTGCAATTGCACGGGCTAGAACCTGAATAACAGTACAATATTTCATTAATATACTGTCATTACCTATTGCTTCACATTGAACAATTTGTTTAGTATTAAACTAAACTTAAATGTCAGTAGAGTTTAGGAGCACGATTGTTATTTTAACTTTACGAAGAAAAGATTAGCATTACTGTTGTAAATCCAAATAGAAGGGTCTTGTGTGGACAATTATCTAAATCTAAATCAGAATGGCCTGTAAGTGTGGAAGACATGTCCATGAATTATGAACTACTCTCTCGGTCCCAAATTATTTGTCATTCTACTCTCATCCAGCTTTTCCAATTTACTTGTCCTCCTGGTATCGCAATACAACTTGTCTCTCTCCCTAGTACATATCTATCACTATCTCTCTCCTCCTCGTTTCTTGCGTACCTACCTTATTCACTTCTTGTTAATTCTCGTGTCCCGAGCTAAAATGACAAGTAAGTTGAGACGGAGGGAGTATAATATTTCTATGGGAATTTTGAAAATGTTTTTTCCTACAAGAAGTGTCATGGCATAGAGCACCTTTCATGATTTTCCCATATATCAGTATAATGAGTACCCCAACTTAATTAGGAATTTTATATTAACATAAAACAAAGCTAATTAAAATAGGAGATAATTCTAGGTAATATAGTCATATACCTATAATTTTTACAACTTGGAGTGTTATCTTCATGTAATCCAAAATTATGTTATTAAAATCGGGCCAACAATTAGAAGTTATAACATGTTTTGTGCAAGAGATCTACGATCCAGTTGAAGCCAAATTGAAAATCAGCACTCCCTTTTCTCTTAAGGTCGTAACTGGGTTCACAACTAATAGATACTGCATATATAGGTTAATCTATAGATACAATGGGACCATAATTTATTCTGGTCACAAAGATTGGCTATTATAGATGTCGTATAGTATGTTTCATACCTTGTTCATGTCTCGATCTACTCCATCTCCGCACCTCGGCTTGGTTCGTAGCAATGACCTTTGTGGCAGTACAGGAAGTCAGAACATTTTTATTGAGAGTGTCAGTGTACTCTTGATTGCAGGTTAAGAAAAATAAAGAGATCAGGCTGCAACTTCACGGACTTGTGGAAGGAGCTGCCATCGTGTCTGCTGGGTGTTGAGAAAATAATCTTGGCATCCTTAGCTTAAGCAGGGTGACAACTTTTCATGATTATCCAAGAACCAAGAACCCAAACATCCATCCCTGTTTCGAACGACATGGCTGTGCCGTCATATACTCACACATGACGCCTTTCAATCTAGTACCTCGCCTGCCGGGGTGTTTTCTATGACCTGCCTAGTTTTGACAAAAATAAAAGGATCATGAGGTCAATGATAAGGTAGATCGTTCACCTCTGATGATTGCTTGTAGTTCCCATCCTAGTTCTGCTCGTCAACCGGGCAATTCTCTTTTCTTAATACCATAGACCACATCCAGTCATGTGTGGTCATCCGAAGCTGGTTCCCTAATGTTTGTTCCTTGTCTTGAGTTAATCCTTCTGCTGATCCTTGGAGACATCATTAATTATCGGCATGCTAGGGTTCCAGCATGGCGGCAGAGCTCCTCACGAATACAATACGTGATAGTCGGACTACGGGATAGAAAGGGGGATTTCATCGTACGTGCTTATTTTTCACCTGAATATCGCACCAAAGATAGAGGGTCGGATTTCTTTCCTCGGTTTTGTGGGAGACAGATCAAGGGTCAGATGTTTTGCTTTTTTGTGAGAATTTCTAGCCTATTTCTCTTTTTTCTACGCATCATGGTAGGAAGTTCACCTGAATATCGCACCAAAGATAGAGGGTCGGATTTCTTTCCTCGGTTTTGTGGGAGACAGATCAAGGGTCAGATGTTTTGCTTTTTTGTGAGAATTTCTAGCCTATTTCTCTTTTTTTCTACGCATCATGGTAGGAAGTTCATCTCCTTTTATTATTAAATAGATATCTAATGCGACATCGCGTACCTAATACTATCCATGAATGTTACGGTGTGGGATCTGATGGAAAGACACTCAATTTTTTTTAATTAACGGTTGGAGAAGCAGTTCATTAATCAACCGATAAATAGATGAGTACGAAAGTCAGATATGGCTGATGGTGATCGGTATCAACTATAGTAAACCGTTGTGTTATGGCACGTGTGTATAATCAATGTTATCGTCTCGGCGAGAGCCCGGTGCCAGCTAACCGTAACTCTTCCAACTAGATGGCATGGACAAGGGAAACGCGCTGACGCTAGCAGATTTTGAGGGTTACATATGATTTTTTTTCTTTCTTTCTTAATGGAACGTGCTTCATCTCCTGCTTGACCTAAGCTAGCAACACAGAAAGGCTCCATACTTTTTAATTTGTGAGGCTAATCTTGACGAGAATAAAACTGAACTGGCTGAAACGCATGCGATTTAGATAATAGTACTACTACCTCTGTCCAAAAATGTAAGGATTTGTTGACTTTTAGATATCATGTTTGACCACTCGTCTTATTCAAAAAAATTTCAAAAAAATTATTTATTTTATTATGATTTAATTTATTCCTAGACATATTTTAAGTATAACTTCCTTATTTTTGAATTTACGTAAATATTTTGAATAAGACGAACGGTCAAACGTGAAGTCCGAAGTCAACAAATCCTTACATTTTTGGACGGAGGGAGTATCACCACAAACAGGAGCTCCAGTTCTCGGCGAATTTACGTCTTCGCCATCGTTTCAGGGCTCTAGTCTTGGCGAGGGGAATACACTGATTCGTCAGGTAAGTGCGTTTGATTTTAGCAGTTTGACTTGCCATGTTTGAATCGGCGTAACTAGCTAGTTATCCGGTAGTTTACTGTTTATCTATCAACGTATTTTCTTTCCAAAATCTGTTGAAATTTTGGAACACTTAAATTAACCTTTTGAAACAATAAAATTCTACTGTTGAAACAATGAAAATACATTACTAGAGCAATGGCTTCGTTTAATACATGATTGTTCTAGTATTGCATAACAATGGACTAGTTTAAGTCATGATCGTTCGAGTTGTGTGTCCTGTTTGTTCCACTAGTATTTTTGTCATTGTTCCAGCAGTTCAATTTGTATGTTTCAAAAATTGAACTGATTTTAGGAGAAAAAAATTACGATAGATAAAAGCAAAGCTCTAAAATTTTTGTGATCAAAATTTTAGAATCTTCTAAAGATGCTTTACTATTCTCCATATCAGGAACCACGCACACTAGCATTCGATTTCTACACCGTTTGATGGCCGAACCAACGCTATTCATGCTCTAATCCTGTCCACCTTGAATTGTTTGAACATTTGCTTAACATCTGATGCGACATAACGTACCTAGTCACGGTACCATGAATATTACCGTGTGGGATCCGATCGAAATTAGACACTAGCTCAACTTATTCATTAATCAGCCGATAAATAGACGAGTAGAAAACTCAGATATGGCTGATGGCGATTGGTATCAACTATTGTAAACCGTTGTGTTGTGGCACATCTGTAGTCAATGTTATCATCTCAGCTAGTACGCGGTGCAAGCCAACCGTAATAACTCTACCAATTGGCATCGAGAAGGGAAGCGCGCTGACGCTAGCAGATTTGGAGGAGAATAACACTGAACTGGCAGAAACGCATGCGATTTAGATAATAGTACCATCAACCGCAGCAGGAGCAGTTTATTCATAAAGAAAAAAAACAGCAGCAGAAGCTGTAAACAGAACATCAGATAATAAGACTATAAAAGGAGTGCCAATGTGCCATGTTCATGGACGTAGCTCGGCAAGCTAAGCAACACACGCAAGCGCAGAGATGGACAAAACAAAAGAAAGACGAAACAAACACAGGAAAACAATATAAAGCTGGAACCCCGGCGTATTCGACCTGCACCAGTTGGCATCGTCTCCAGATCGGCCACAATGGCACCGCCTGGGCCAAGTTCGCGAGAAGTCTGGTGCTGGATGTTCATCATCCTCTGCTGCTTATCATCGTCCTCTTCTTCCTCCTCTCGCATAATCGACAAAAGCAGCAGCAGCAGGGTCATCACCAATCTCCCTGGATTCGATGGACCCCTCCCCTTCCATCTCCAAACAGGGTAACCCAACTAGTTAGTTCGGTACGAATAGGATTACGAGGAATCCGTTTGAGAATTGATTACTAACAAACGTATATGCAGGTATGTGGAGGTGGACGAGAGCAATGGAGTCCGCCTCTTCTACTACTTCGTTCGCTCCGAGCGCAGCCCTGCCGACGACCCTATCATGCTCTGGCTCACTGGTGGCCCGGGATGCTCCGTCCTCACCGGCCTTGCCTATGAGATTGGTATATATGCTTATTCAACTAATAATTCCTGCTAATCAATCGAACTATACCCTTCTTTTCATTCTTATTCTTGCAACAAATAAATTGTTTGAAGATCAGCTCGATCAAATTCTCTCTCTCTCTCTCTAACGGTAAGATACCAATATCCTTCGTTGTGGCCTTGTGGGTCCCTTGCACTTGTTTATTCGGCTTATAATTTTTTTTTTGGAGGGATTCGGCTTATAATTTTGTTCCATTCGAAAAAGGAGGAACAGAACATTACCGTACTCATTCATTATAGACCTAACAATTTGTTAAATTGTTTTCAGGCCCTCTCAGTTTCGACCTTAACGACGCTGGTGGTTTGCCTAAGCTGGTGTACAGACCAGATTCATGGACAAAGGTTCGTACTTTGCATGTCTTCCCTGTCCTCCATGAAAAAAACGTGGCTTCTCGTTTATTTGTCCTTTGCTGTCGCGCAGGTGAGCAGTATCATTTTTCTTGATTCTCCTGTTGGTGCTGGGTTTTCATATTCCGACACGGAGCAAGGGTTCAGATCAAGCGACACCAAAGCGGTCACCCAAATTCTTATTTTCCTCAGGAAGGTAGCAATAGTCTCACTCTCTTGCTATATGAATTAGGATTTGAATTATTCTTCGAGAATGCTAAAATAAAATGTGATTAATTTGTAGTGGTTCAATACGCACCCAGAGTTCGTGACAAATCCTCTTTACATTGCTGGTGATTCGTACTCTGGTATTATTGTGCCAACTGTAGCCTCACAGATTGCCGGAGGTCACTTCTCGTGCTTTTGGCTTCTATTATTATTATTATTGTCATTATTATTATTATTATTAATGCTGCTCAAGTATTTTTCCTTCCTACAAATTTTTGTTTGAAAGGAACTTGATGCTGAAAACATGCTTTCCTCAGGTATAGAAGTTGGTACTGAACCAGCTCTCAATCTAAAGGTTTGAGAATTCTACCCCCAAAATCTTATCACTATAACTCTCAACTTGAAGTTTTGACAATGTTCTTGTTCAGGGCTACATCGTAGGTAATCCTGTCACAGATTCAAACTTTGATCAACCATCGAAAATTCCATTTGCTCATGGCATGGGTCTCATATCAGACGAAATGTTTGAGGTAAGAGTAGACATTATGAAACAGCTAATGTCCTAGTATTCTAATGAGGTTTCGTCGTGTATCTTAAAAATAAGTTGATCCTGCAAATTGAGTCCTTGCATGATCTCAAAGTATATCTTAAATATAAGCAGCTCTAGCCTAAACTGCATAGCGTTTAATTTTCTGAGGATCAGTCAATGAGTAATTGTGGAACCAAATGAATCTCTGTTCTTCCCTCTGTATATAATCCCTTCTTGCTACTTCAGGCGTACAAGAAGAGCTGCAGTTTCGGGGATAACAGCTACCAAAGCGTTGAATGTGCAAACAGCCTCGCCGATATAGATGAGGCATATATATGAACCCTGTCCAAGTCCCTTTTTTTCTAAATCATGACTTGTCTACACTCTACACTTCTCCATAGATACTGCTTATTTCTTATTGACAAATGGTTTCGTTTTAAAGTGTGTCAAGGGCATATGCCCAAATCAGATTTTGGAGCCCCTCTGCGCTTTTGCGAGTCCTTATCCTTACAAACCGACGCTCAAGCTAAATTCAAGTGTGCGGGAGATGCTCCAACTCCAGGAATACACCTCAGATGCAGAGCTTCACTTGTCTGATATTTCGTTGCAGTGCAGAGTTAGTGACCAAATGTTCTACGTTCCCTTCCTTTTCTTTTGTCTTCAGTACTACCTTTTGCCTTTTGGACAACGAAGTGATCTCCTCTGACTTTTTGGAAACAATTACT
Source organism: Chloris gayana (assembly GCA_031894775.1). Lineage (NCBI taxonomy): Eukaryota > Viridiplantae > Streptophyta > Magnoliopsida > Poales > Poaceae > Chloris > Chloris gayana. The sequence goes on along the minus strand of JAUNZO010001481.1, from coordinate 45,551 downwards.
CCGTTCTTGTTCTTGGCAGACGGCAAGATACCTGATGTCCAGTACCTGGGCAAACAATGGAAGTGTAAGAGAGGCTCTTGGAATTCATAAGGTATGCCCGTTTGAACTGACGCAGCCAAGCCTCTTGTTCCTACTTGCTTAAAAGTTTACAATGCTCATGCCAGAGGCTATGTTTCAATGTACCAGAGCTCGTTTGCAGTAAAACCATTATATGCAGCTTGTTCTCCAGTGGCTTTTTGAATGATAAACCAATTTCATTATACTGCCCGTTGCAGGGAACTGTTCCTTCTTGGGTAAGATGCAACTATGGTATACCCTACACTGCCGAAATCCGAAGTACGGTAAAATACCATCTGGATGTAACCACTAAAGGCTATAGAAGTCTAGTTTACAGTGGTGATCATGACATGGTTATACCTTTTATCGGCACACAAGCATGGATCAAGTCTTTAGGTTTCTCTGTCATCGATGAGTGGAGACCATGGTATGTCGACGGGCAAGTTGCAGGGTGAGTACAAACTCAGTTTTACTTATCAATAGGGGCGTACCCCCTCCTCTTTCCTATCAGAAAAAGAGTTGCAGGTTAAATACATATTTGATCAAGAAACACTTCTGAACAAGGACATCTTATTTATTCACACTATGACGTGAACATCAAGCCATAATCTTTTTTTTTTATGATATTGATGAAATCATTTTTCCCTACACCTTAAGAGTAATTTGAGCACCAAGTAATTTGTCACCTATTAGGACATTTTTTGTGACCTTTGAAGGAACTCCCTCGCCATAGATAGTCTGATAATAGATATGCTTGCTGCAGATTTACAAAGTCATACTCTAATAACCTCACATTCGCAACTGTAAAGGTAAGAATTTTGGAAATCGTTATCTTCCAATTATCCATTCTGTGTTCCTCATGCACTTCTGCATGATACTATGAACTACCAAGAAGATAGTAACGAGAGACAATAATGCTGCATATATTGGTTTGCGTAGGGTGGCGGACATACTGCTCCAGAATACATGCCAAGGCAATGCTTTGTGATGTTTGAAAGGTGGATTTCTGGTGGGCCCATTTGATATTGCACATTGCAGTTGAAAGTCTAGTCCCTGTGTACATCAAATTAAATAGAGTTGTACATTCCTAGACAACAATACCAGTTGAAAGAAATAACTGCAAGGAAGGAAATACTGTTTTTCTTTTTCTCGGTTGGAAGGTGTTCAGGATTGTTGCATTGATCTTCCGGTGCTTTGGTGTTCAATTTGGAACTCATTTGATTGGTTTTTGGGTAGATCTTGTACTAGTTTGCGTGTTCTTTAGCTGCCCTGTCAAGTTGGAGGACTGTCCAGTAAGCAGTTGTTCTCTCCAAGTAGTTAGATCCTTATTTTGCCTTATTTTGTTTAGTTAGTTTGAGGTTAATTTCATTTTATCCCTAATCATTTTTACGGTTAGCACATCACTAATTGGGAGACTATGTGTGTGTAACCAAGATAGAAATGCAACAATGCCAAAAATTGGTAAATTTTTTTTTGAAAATTACTGGAGCACTTGATTTACATTCATGTAACAATTCATTGTCACTTATGAAATGATAGATTTTCACTGCTAGTACAATCCAGAAAAAGTAAAAAATACAATTCATAAAACTATATATTCATGTGATATCTCATTTTGTTGTATTAACTTCAAAGACTGTGATTGTTCAAATATATATTCAAAAGCAGCACGAGCGCACGCTCGTCCACCATCAAGAGCTGCGTGCACCACGTTTTTCCTCCAAATTCCTTCCGTCGTGACCCCATCCGTTGCCGGTGGTGCAGCGACGTCGGGCACATCGAGCGCGTCTGCCCGGCGTGCAGCCGCGGAGAGCCTCGAGACCTCCGCCTCACCAAGATGGACCGAGGCTCGGCTGTCTGGCCGGTCAAGAGGCCGAGGCCTTCCAGCACGACGACGGACGACCCCAAAGCACCACTCGTCCCTACGCTGGGGACTCTGATAGCAGCGGTGGATCCAACTCCAAGACCGCCCGCGCTCGGAGCCGCCCCAAGGCCTCTTCTGGGCAGTCATCCACGTCGGTGGCAATCCCCTTGGGCGAGCTGATCGACCCTGCTCAGCACCCTGCGCCGACGGCCACGCACGACACCGACACATCCATGAACGTGGGTGCGGGCTTTAGCCACTCCACCGAAGTGGGGTCTAGTGGCAACAACCAATCAAGCTCCGACGACCACAGCTCGGGGCGACAGCTCGCCCACGGAGACCGACGACCCCAGCTCCGACATAACACCGTCTAACTCCTCTGCCCCTTCCAACGCAGCGCCTAACGCGGTGGACCTGGAAGAGCCTGTCCGCTCGGGACATTTGGACGTCTACATGCCACCGGTGCATCTCCCCCGCTACAACCACCTCGCCTTCGCCTACGTCGACCCACCAGCCATCAACCCCGCATTCGCCGTTGGCGATGCTCTGCTCCGGGATCACCGCTGTCTTCGAGTCAGCATTGTCCCATCCTCGTGAGCCTCACAGCTGCTGATCTTCGACTCGGCCGCCGACCTCGACGGCGTCCTACAATGGGGCCCCCTTCATGAGCAAGAGCATACCATCGTGATTGAGCGCCACACCGACTCAAACAATTGCTTCAACTTCAACCATGAGGCCTTCGTCACGCTGGTGATCACGGACTACCCGCTGGAGCACTCGGTGCGGCCCCATATCGTCCACTCGACCGGCTCGATCGCCATCCCCCACTTCCTCGATCTCGTCTGCATCACTGGCACAAACTACTTGGTGGTCATATCACGCTTAAGGTGGAGAACGTGATGGACGTGCCCCTAACCATGAATTACAAGAACCACAATAGGATCGGCTCGGTGGGGAGGGTGAACATCGTTCACATCGGTGCGCTCGACGACGACGACTCTAGCTCAAGCTCCTTTGAGGATGATGACGATGATTGCGATGACCTCTCCGGCTCTCCGGTGCGGGACAACCTTGGCGCAGTAGAACACCCGCTCGCGAGCGACATCACCATGACGGACATCGGTGGGTCCGGGGCCAACGTGGGCTCCTCCTCCGTGCACCGCAAGATGGATGCCGGTCGGACCCCTTTCCACTCGCGAGGTCGCGCCCAATCCATGCAGGATGTCCTCCTGGCCCCCATCGGCGCCAAGGGTTGGAAGCGCGTGATGCTGGTGGCCACCGCGCTCCCCGAGCTGGAAGAGCCTGTATATATTGATGTAAACTTGGGCCCCGACTTCTACTCCGTCTGCGCCCGCTTCACGAACGACGACACAAGCACGTTCAAGGTGCCGATCCAACCATTCAAGGAACACCTCCCCCGGACTGTGGCTTCTTCATCATCAACCTCTGCACCGGGTCCCTCGGCCTCATCACGGACTAGCTCAAGTTCGTGCCACGAACCGCCTCACCCTCACCGTCGACACCCTCGTCGGCGGTGAGCCACCAGCAAGCTGTGAGGTCCCTTTGGAGACCATGTCGGCCATCTGCGACGGGCAGTGCACCGAGCCTCTGCTCTCGAGCAGGGGCGCACCGGTGTTTCCCCACCTCCCTGTCATGCCTCCTCGGGAAAGAACAAGGACAACTGCCCCTTCCCGTAGGCACTCTTCAACATGGAATTGTTCTCGTCACACTAGTTTGACTCACGACCTCCAACCTTCATGCCATACACGGAGCTCCACTCGCCGGAACCGGATCTGCTTCGCATAGGCACCTGGCCTCATCATCCACTGCGCCAAGCATGGTTACACCGACAGACCTCCAGCCGGGGAGACGTTTATTGCTTATGCGGGACGAGGCGCTGCCTTCGACTCGTGTGTACCGAGCTGGCCACCAAGGAAACAGTGGACCAAAAAGCCACACGCCACCGCACGCATCTTGACACCATCATCGAGGCGCACAGGGGACATGGGCACCGCCTCCGCCTTGGCAACTCTACCCACAACCGTCGGCGCCGGGATGCCGCGCCCCTCCTGGAGCCCGGGAGACCTCAAGATGCTAGGCCGGGGCTGCGGCCTCACCGATGACGACATGAAGGCAATGGACAACCACCTGGTTGCCACCCCCGCGAGTGGAGCCAGTGGATTAATGGAGCACAATTGGAGTAATCCCGGCGCCGTCGTTCTCAACCGGCGTGCTCGGGCGGGAGCTACTCGTCGTACTCAACCGGCACCACTCCAACAACCGCCACCGGTCACCCCTCCTACTGTTGTCCATCTTTCTCGCTTAGGCTGCTTGTTTCGCGTCCGGACCTTGACAATAGATAGATGGAATAAAACTCTTGTAATCGCCTCGTGGAATGTTCAAGGCCTAAATGACTCTAGAAAATGTGATGAAGTGAAGCCGGCATGGCCAGCACTCGTGCCCTCGATCATTTGCTTGCAGGAATCCAAGCTCCAACTCCCCGATACGGGAAAACCCTTCACCTTCCTCCCTGGGAGCCATGCCCGAAGCTGCTGCCACCATCCGTCCATGGGAGCCTCGGTCGGCCCGATCACCGCCTAGACTTAGCAATGCTCGTGTGCGAGCGAACTCTAGAAACGCAGCACTCCATCATTGCCTGGTTGGCCCTCAAAAGCTCCAACCTTCTTGTTCGGATCACCAATGTCTACGGACCTTGCATCCCCGCCGACAAACCCGCGTTCATCTCGGAGCTGCTAAACGATGTTGCCCCCGCCATTAATGCCCAACTCCACCGGGCGCTGTTGGGCGATTTCAACCTTATCCGTGCGCCCGATGAGCGATATAATGCTAACTTTGACATGTCGACAACCACCCACTTCATCAACGCCATTCGGCACCTCGCTCTTTAGGACTTGCACCCCTCGGGTCACCGCTTCACCAGGTCTAATCGCCAACGAGAGCTTGTTCTCGCCCGGCTAGATCGCTCCCTAATCAACAATTCTTGGGGCGCCGCCCTCCCGAACACCTTCGCTTCTAGTTGGGACTCGTCCATCTCCAATTACTCCCCGCTTCTCCTAACCGCTACCACCTCCATTCCCGGGCCCTCAACCTTTCGCTGCAACAACCACCGGATCCGCCACCCTTCCTTCAAAGACATGGTACACCACACTTGGTCTAGCATCGTGTCCCCCAAGCTCATTGCCCGCCACTAAAACGGCTCACTCTCTTCTTAAAAAGGTCCAGGGCTGACCTAAAGGCCTAGTCAAAACAACTCCGGCCACCCGACGAAATCCTTAGAAACTGCAACTTGGTCACAAAGATGATGAACTCCATTGAGGAATTACGTCCTCTAACTCACCCGGAATTCACCCTCCGCCGGCTTGTCCGAGAATTTGGCCGGCGTCGATCCGTCATGCTGGCGAACTACCGGTGCCAATGGGGGAAGGTCGGGTGATGCATACTCGGGGACGAGAACACCAAACTCCACCACAAGTGTGCTTCCATCCGCATAAGCAAGAACTCAATTCGCCTCCTCCACGATAGCCTCGACAACCCGATTTATGATCACAAAGGAAAAGAATCTGTAGCTTCGAACTTCTTCCGTGACCTAGGCAAGTGGACAGCGCCCTAGGCCCCAACGGATTTGGACAAAAAATTTTCCAAGCGAACTGGATGTTGTTGTGTGACGACATTGTCAATTTTTTCAACGACTTTCACCATGGCAAGGTGGATCTCATAGGCATCAACGAGTTGTTATGGTCCTAATCCCAAAAATCAAAACAGCAACACACCCAAAAGACTTCCGGCCCATCTCGCTGCAAAACACCATGCCAAAATTGATTACCAAATGCTTGACTAACAGGTTTCAACTGCTGCTCCCTAGACTCATCCACTCGACCAAACCGGCTTCCTAAAAGGGCTGTCGGTGTAGGGGGATTGGGGTCCCCCTAACCGCGCGTGGGCCGCTTTCGGCCCACGAATGAAGGCGGCGACCGCGGAGCGAGGGAGCCCACGAAGCCTACGAAGCCGGAGGAGTGGGAGCGTCAAGGGGAGGAAGCTTCCCGGTAGCTTCCTCCGGCGCCCCAACCACCCGGAGTTAATGCGGCACTCGAGTGCCTACGACGACGGTTGCTGCCCGACAGGACGTGCGCGCGCCTTCCCCATGCGCCGCGTCTCGGGAAGCCACGCTGCTACGGGGCTAGGAGCACCCGGAACCAATGGGAGAGAAGATGCTTGGAGTCCAAATCCGGCGAAGAAGATTATAGCAGATCCTGTCGGGATCCGGTCGCGCTTTCCCAAGGAAGGACCGGACCCCCACGGGCGTCCGGGTACCCCCGGTACTTGTACAGTACTCCCATCCTTGCTCTATAAAAGGAGGGGGTGCTCTCTTGTAAGATATAGACAACAACAAATACACGAAGTAGGACGTAGGGTATTACGCATCACTTGCGGCCCGAACCTGGATAAATCCTCCGTGTTCTTCGCTCGTTTAATCTTCCGCGCTAGCTAAAGTAAATCCGACCTTCCCCGATCCTATCCGAAGGGAGCCTTGACGAGCCCCCATTTGGAGGTGTGCTCACACACCGACATTTGGCGCGCCGGTAGGGGAGCTGTCGTAGATTTCGCTTTGCACCGCGAAACTCCTACACGACCATGCAGAGATCCACGGACACGCCACGAACGCCGGACAGCGTCTACGGTCGAGGCGTCCACGGGGCGTCGTCGCCGTAACCGTCGCCGCGCGGGCCGCTCCGGCAGGGCGACCGTCCCGACACCTCGGCGGAGGGGCACGCAGCGGGGAACCAGCCGGGCGCCGACCGCGACGCTCGGGCCGTCACGCCGCCGGCGTCCGAACGCGCCACCACACGTCGTCTCTTCCAGGAGGAAGAAGGGGACGACCCCGACCGCCGTAAAGACCATGCTCAACAACCCGCCGGCGGGGTTGGCGGGGAGAGCAGGCAAAGGAGTGGCTCACCGGAGTGGGTAAGCTCCTAGACACGGCGCGAGCCGGGCGCCGAGCGGGACCGTCCCGCCAACCGCCGCCGTCGCCGACCAACAACAACCGCCGCGCCAACCGGGCGAGGGACACGCGCCCGCCGGCAGCTTTGCTCTCCATCCACTCGCCGCAGTGTGGGGGCGCCGCGACCTGCGCAACGACCTCAACGGACGCCGCCGTGAGGGGGAAGATGCACGTGTCGAGCATCGAGCGCTCGCGCGAGCGTGAGCGTGAGCGTGAGCGCGAGCGGACCTCCGCCCACGACGACGACGAGCACGGACGCGGAATCGTCCCCGAGCGCCACCCCAAGCGCAAGAGGAAGGAGCTCGACCCCTCCTTCCTCGGGGCTGCGCAGCCCTCTCGACGCGCCTGCGCGGGGTCACATGGCCCGGCAAGTTCCGCCCGGACCTCCCCGAGAGGTATGACGGCACCGCTCCCCCGACGAGTTCCTGCAGATATACTCCACCGCCGTCGAGGCCGCCGGCGGCTCGAAGACATCATGGCCAACTACTTCCACTTGGCCCTCAAGGACTCGGCCCGGTCATGGTTCGTGAACCCGGCGCCGGAGTCCATCAGCTCGTGGGCGGCTTGTGCCGGAATTCATGGCCAACTTCCAGGGGACGTCGAAGCGTCCGGGAGCCGGATCGACCCGGACCGCATCGTCCGTAAGCCGGGCGAGACGCTGCGGGCATTCATGCAGCGATTCGGTCAAGTCCGCAACACCATTCCGCGCGTCGACCCCTCCCGGGTAGTCTCCGCCTTCCGTCACGGCGTTCGAGACAAGGACATCTTGGGTGAGCTGGGTGTGCACCGGCCGGAGACGGTCACCGACCTCTTCCGGCCGGCCGACAAGTGCGCCCGTCGCCAAGAAGCCCGGGCAAGGCATGACCCTCCGGCAAAGGCCAACCCGGCGCCGCTTCTCCCGGGCCCGAGGGCACCCTCTCCAAGAACCGGAAGAAAAACCTCGCGCGCAAGCGGAGGGCGGAGGAAGTGGCCGCGGCCGAGGGCCCGTCCCCAGGGGAGCGCGACAGCCACCCCCGCGGGTACGGGCAAGTCGCCGGCTAAGTCCCCGGGGACATTCGCGTGTTACTTCCACCGCACCAACGACCACGACCGGTCGCGGTGCCGCTACATCCAGGCGAGCATTAATCGGCACGACGAGCGGCGGGCGGCCGAGAAGGCCGAGAAGGAGAAAGAGAGGGAGAAGGAAGAAGTCGAAGCGTACCGGAGCGCGGACGACTCCGTCGCCGTCATCGGTGGAGGCTCTTCCAGCTTCGCATCCAAGGGCGAGGCCAAGCGCTTCCGCCGGAAGTGTTCGCGATCACCGAGGGCAAAGCCTCGTCTCCCCTGCTGAAGTGGGCGGACGTCCCCATCACCTTCGACAAGAGCGACATGGTGGGCCCCGACAACACCAACGGGAAGATTCCTCCGGTCGTGTCGCCCACCATCCGCAACAAGAAAGTGGGGCGTACCCTCATCGACGGAGGCGCGAGCCTCAACCTCATCACCCCAAAGGTCTTCGATTCTCTGCAGGGGGCACGCGCCGAGCTGCAACCTTCCCGCCCGTTCTCCGGCGTGCTCCCGGGTAGCTCCCGCCCTTTGGGCAGGATCGAGCTCCCGGTTACCTTCGGTACCCGGAGCAACTTCCGCACGGAGAAGCTCCTCTTCGACGTAGCCGACATCGACCTCCCCTACAACGCCATCATTGGGAGACCCGGCATGAACCAGTTCATGGCCATCCCACATCACGCGTTCCTCACGCTAAAGATGCCGGGTCCCAAGGGTGTCATCGTGGAGAGGGCGGACGCCGTCAAGGCGATGGCTTGCCTCGAGGACATCTTGGCAGCCGAAATGGCGGCCGAAGAAGACACCGACGGAAAGAGGGCGCGTAGCGCTCCGAGAAGCCTACTCGCACCATCCGGCTCCAAGCGGGCAAAGCTTTCGGCACCCGGGGAGGTGTCCACCAAGAAGATTACACACGGGGGCTCGGAGGACAAGACCACCACCATCGGTTGTGACCTCGACCCGAAATAGGAACTCGCGCTCATCACCTTCCTCCGAGCGAACAAGTGACGTCTTTGCCCGGCATCCTTCGGACATGTCGGGCATACCAAGGAAGGTGATTGAGCACCAACTCAAGGTTGATCCCACCGCGAGACCCGTGAAGCAGCGCGCGAGGCGCCAAGCCCCCGAGCGCGAAGATTTCATCGTAGCTGAAGTCAAGAGGCTCTTGGAAGCCGGGTTCATCGGGGAGGTCACGCACCCGACATGGCTGGCCAACCCCGTGGTTGTGCCCAAAAACAACGGCAAGATGCGGATGTGCGTAGACTACACCGACCTGAATAAGGCATGCCCGAAGGACCCGTTTCCACCGCCCCGCATAGATTCTCGTAGTAGATTCCACCGCAGGCTGCGACCTGCTTTGTATGTTGGATGCGTACTCCGGGTACCACCAAATCTGTATGGCTAAGGAGGACGAGGAGAAGATCGCTTTTATGACTCCTGCAGGGAGCTTTTGCTACGTGAGCATGCCTTTTGGTCCGAAAATGCAGGCCCCACGTTCCAACGAGCCATGCGCCTCACCCTAGAGTCGCAGATCGGGAGGAATGTGGAGGCGTATGTCGACGACCTAGTCGTTAAAAGCCGCAAGGCACCGTCCCTCCCGTTCGACTTAGAGGAGACTTTCTCCAACCTGCGCCGCAACCGGGTGAAGCTCAACCCGGAGAAGTGCATCTTCGGCGTACCAGCAGGGAAGCTACTCGGCTTCTTGGTCTCACACCGCGGGATCGAAGCGAACCCGGAGAAGATCCGGGCCATCGAACTAATCCGCCCCCAAGGCGGCTCAAGGACGTGCAGCGCCCGGCTGGGAGTATGGCGGCCCTTGGCCGATTCATCTCGCGCCCGGGCGAGCGTGCTCTTCCCTTGTTCAAGTTAATGAAGAAGACGGACAAGTTCGAATGGACGCGGGAGGCCGATGAAGCCCTGCAGGATCTCAAGCGCTACTTATCTTCGGCACCTATTCTAGTCGCCCCCGAGCCGGGTGAGTCACCGCTTCTATACATAGCGGCTAACCCACGGGTCGTTAGTGCGGCTCGGTGGTCGAGCCCCGGAACAGGCGCCTCACGATTCACGGCGAACCAGCAAGCATCGGCGCCTCGATGGTGCGGGGCAGCGGCCCCGACCGACCCGGGGCTCCGGCTCCGATCGGCTCACAAATCTCGGACCACTCGGGGACTGCGGCTTCCGCCCACGACACGACTTGCGACACAGCCACCCCGGCCTCTCCGGGTGGGTCACTCGGAAGACAACACGGCGCTGCCGGTGCGTCAGCTCCCACAGGCGTTGTGGCTCTCGGGCTTCACCCGGGGCTCCGGCTCCGACCTCGTCGTTGCATTTGGGTGAAGCCGAGGCCACGAACGGAAAGGCGGCCACGGGCGCGTCGATCCCACCCCACCCGGGGCTCCGGCTCCGACCACGCTCCACATCATGGGTGGAGTGGGATCCGCCCGACTACTTTCGGCGTCGGCACCACGGCATTTCCACTTCGCTCGGGGCCTTCGGCTCCGAGCATCGTCGACGGGACAACCGAAGCGGAGGCCGTGGTCAATCCGACAGGAAGGGACGAAGCATACCCGCCCCACCCGGGGCTCCAGCCCGGCAACCACGACGAACAAGGACGAGCCAGGATCCGCTCCACCGGAATCGGAACCCCGCACGCGGCTCATCCAACGCCCAGTATACTTCATCGGCGAAGTCCTACGGGACGCAAAGACACGGTACCCGCAGTACCGGAAGATGCTCTATGCGGTGCTCATCGCATCCCGAAAATTGCGACACTACTTCCAAGGCCATCCTATCCGGGTGGTAACGACAAGCACCGCCGGAGACCATACTCCGCAACAGGGAAGCAACCGGACGAGTGGCAAAATGGGCCGTGGAGCCGGGGAGTTCGATTTGACCTTCCTCAAGACACACATCATCAAGAGCCGGGCTCTAGCCGAGTTTGTGGCTGAGTGGACACCCATCCCCAAGGTCGAGCACGAAGAATTGAGCACCCGGGTGCAGCAGCACGACACACCCGACGACCACCGGACGATGTTCTTCGACGGCTCCCTCACGCTCAACGGCGCAGGGCAGGGGTACTCCTACTATCGCCAACCGGCGACGAGCTGCGCTACGCAATCCAACCGCACTTCGGATGCACCAACAACATGGCGGAGTACGAGGCACTCTTGGCGGGGTCGCGAATCGCTACCGACTTAGGCGTCGGGCGCCTCTTGGCCAAGGGGGATTCGCAACTCGTCATCAACCAAGTCTCCAAGGAGTACCAATGCAACGACCCGCAAATGGCCGCGTACCTCGCAGCGGTCGGACGGATGGAGAAGAAATTCAAGGCCTCGAGGTGCTTCATGTACCTAGGGGCGACAACCACATTGCCGACGAACTATCCCGGGTGGCCTCCACTCGAGCTCCAATCCCACCCGGGACGTTCATGGAGATCCCGACATCCCCTTCGGCCTCCGACGCCGACCGAGCCCCGGACAGCAACAACAAAGCACAAGCGCACCCGCAGGATCTGCAGCACACGCAGAATAGCGAAGAAGCGCTTGCCAACGAGCCGCAGGAAGCCCGATGGATGAGCGACCTCATCGGGTACTGCGCGACGACATCCTTCCGGAGGACGACACGGACGCGGAACGCCTAGCCCGCCAAGCCAAACGATATGCCATCGTCGACGGCAAGTTGTACAAGCGCGGGGCAAACGGTGTCCCGCTCGAAGTGTGTAACAACGGAAGAAGGAAACGACATACTCGTTGAGATCCATGAGGGCGAGTGCGGAAGCCACCACGCTCCCCGCACGCTGGTCGGGAAAGCTTTTCGGCAAGGCTACTACCGGCCGACAGCCCTCAAGGACGCCACAAGGCTGGTGCAACAATACAAGGCATGCCGCTTCCACGCCAAGCAAACGCATCCGCCCGCTCAAGCCCTGCGGACAATTCCATTATCCTGGCCGTTCGCGGTTTGGGGTTTGGACATCGTGGGGCCATTTCCGATCGCTCCGGGTGGACACAGGTGGCTATATGTGGCCATCGACAAGTTCACGAAGTGGGTGAAAGCCGAAGCGATGACGAAGATAGATCAAAACTCCGCAGTCCAATTCATGAAGAACATAACCGCACGGTTCGGGGTGCCGCAACGGATTATTACGGACAATGGGACACAATTCACGAGCCACGCATTCGCAGCGTATTGTGACACCCTCGGCACTCGGGTCTGTTTCGCCTCAAGGGCCCACCCACAAAGCAACGGCCAAGTCGAACGCGCCAACGAAGAAATCCTCAAGGGTCCGAAGACAAGATCCTTTGACCCGTTGAAGAAGAAAGGCTCAAAGTGGGTAACGGAGGTCCAATCCGTGCTTTGGTCCCTGCGCACCACGACGAGTCGAGCTACGAGCGAAACGCCTTTATTCCTCGTGTATGGTGCGGAGGCGGTGCTACCAACGGAGACCCTGTTCCATAGCCCCCGAGTCGCCGTGTTTGACGAAGCCGACCAAGACACCCGGCGGCACGACGACATCGACCTCCTTGAGGAGGCAAGACGGCGGGTACTATCGCGCAACGCGAGGTACCTCCGGGGCTTGCGCCGCTACCACCAGCGACGCGTACACCCACGGTAGTTGCAAGCGGGAGATCTCGTCCTCCGGCGGGCTCGGACGCGCGAGGGCAAGGACAAGCTAACCCCTATGTGGGAAGGGCCCTTTGTCGTCACCGCCGTCACGCGTCCGGGATCGGTTTGCTCGGAGTCGGAGGACGAATACCCGTACCGAGTGCCCGGAACATTGTGCATCTCAAGAAATTCTATCCTTAGAATATCCTCGTATCCAATGGTCCCGGTAGTACCCGGAGTCGCATCGCCACGGCCACGTACGCCAAGGCACTTGTACTAACGCCTTAATGTATTAAACAGCGCTTTATCGCTGCTTTTTCTACTCCCCACAGAGCTTGCTGTTGAATCTGTTCCAGTCCATGAATTCCTTCGTTGGGTAAGAAAAACCTATGACTAAGGTGGAAGCCGGAAAGCGCTCACGTTCGGTTAAGGCACGGGTAGCAGAAGTCTCGCTCTCGCGTAACGACGGAGCACCGAAGGCCTAAGACTAGGCGGCGCACGGCAACAATCGCACTCAACAAAAGAAAACTCGAGGGCTGAAGCAGTACAATAACGCGCTTGAAATTTAAAACTAACTTCTGTCTTTTGTTCACAAAACATGTTTAAAGATAGGCACATGCGCCGGCAAGCCACTCGCAGGTGGAAGAAAGGGGCACTCAACCCCGCTTGAAGGTCTCGGCGAAGGCGTGAGCAACGGAGCGAGCTTGCGCCTTAGCCACGGCGTGCTCGCCCGGCGGAATCTCGCCGTTCACCACGTCCAGGAGTGGGAAGCCGGGCACCAGCACCGGGGCGTTCGTCGGAACCTCCTCCAGGGCCGCGGCTATGGTCGGTCGCCCCTCCTCCTCCATGAGCGACTCCACCCGGGTCCTCGGATCGCGCAGCGAGTCGGCCACGCCCGCATTGCGAACTCATACCCGGCCGCGCAGCGCTCGATGGGTTCGGGAAGCCGGGCCGGGCTCGGCTCGAGCAGCGCCGTGGAGATCTCCTTGTGCACGTCGGCGGTGATTTCAGCCTGCGCCCGCCCCGCGGAGACCAGCTCCGTCACTCGTTCGCTCAGCTCGACGCGCTGAACCTCGGAGTCCTCGAGCCGACGCCGCACCTCGTCGAGCTGCGCCCTGAGGCCGTCGCCGCCGGCTGCGGCGAGGCGCCGCCCCCGGCCCCTTCACCCGCGCCTCCAACTCCTCAACGCGCCGGCGATAGTCGTCCCGGCTCTTCTCCACCGCCTTGACCTCGCGATTGAAGGTCTCCCGGGCCTCCGCGAGCGTCTCCTAGCGCACGCGCTGCGCCATCTCCCCGGCGATGCCGCGGACGCGTTGCTCGGCCTCGGCAAGGCGGGCCGCCTCCGTCTCCCGAGCCTCCTTCCGAACGGCGGTCTCGTCTTCATGAAGCCGGACCTGTTCCTCCCGGGTGGCGAGGGCGTCCTCGCGGTGCTTCAACTCCGCCTCCCGGGAGCCCACGGAGTCGCGAAGGCGCCGGAACTTTGCCTCCGCCGCTTCGACGACCTGCTCCCGGGCACCCGGCTGGTGCTCCCTTTCGACCGGGGCAGCCTCGCGGAGAGCAAGATCGTTAGCGCGCTTCTTCGGCTCGGCCTCCCGAGCCACCGCGGCCGACTCGCGCCGCGTCAAAGCGTCCTTGCGAACCGCCACGGCGGCGTCGGCCTGCTCCAACTTCGCACCGCGGAGCTCGGCAGCCCGCTCCCGGGCCAAGACGCCACGAAGGCGATTGATGCTCTCCTCCTCGCGGTCAATAGCGGCGCGAAGTTTCGCCTCCGCCTCCCGCAGCTTCTCGTCGGCCCCCTCGGCGACGGCGGCGGCAGTGTCCAACTCACGCCGGACTTCCTCCATGCGTCGCCGATGCTGCTGCCCGGCCGGCTTCACCGCCGTCTCCGGGGCCTTCCGGGCGTCCGCCACCTCCGCCTCGCGTTGGGCCACCGCGACCTCGCGGCCCTCCAGGGACGCGTCCGTCTCCTCCACGGCCGCCTTCATCGCAACGAGCGACCGGGTAACCTCCCCAAGAACATCGCCAATTCGATGGCATGCGGAACCGCCCGAGCGACTCATCGGTGACGCGCTCCGGCCGCGTCCATCGCGCCCACGACCCCTCCCGGCGGCAGCGGACGACGAAGCGTCTCCGCCGACCACCGTTCCGGCTCCGACCCGGCGCGTGGAGGGGAATCGTTCCCCTCCGAGCACTATAGGAGTGGCGGCGCTAGTACCCGGCCGGGGAGTGGAAGTCCGTGGCGGGCGCCTAGCGGCGCCGATCAAGAGAGCGGCCACCCCGCCTCGGCGCATCCAACACGTCGCCGCCCGGAGGAGTCGAGGGCCGGTCAAGGTCCTCGCCGGCGAGGGCACCCGCGGCCTCCTCCTCGTGGGCACCCGTAGCCTCCTCTTCGGGGGCACCCGCGGCCTCCTCCTCCGGAGTACCCGCAACCTCCTCCTCGGGGCACCCGCAGCCTCTTCTGCGTCGGCCTCCGCTCCGATCGCTCGGCCTCGGCGGCAGCAGAACCGGCCTCCAGATTCGGCGCAGAGGCGCCGGAGACTTTGGGGTTCAATGGAACCAAGTCCGGGTCCAACCCGATCCGGACACTCCTACAATCAAAACAAATCGGGACATGTTCGCAATCGTCGGCATGCAGTGGCAGCAACCTTCTTATCTTCAATTGCCATGATCGGACGGACCAAGCTCACAACATAAGCCAAACAAGGAGAAAGGAAACGCACTGTCGCGGGTCCACCCGGCCGCTTGCACCGGCGCCGCCCGTAATGCCCGTGAAGAAGTACGAGTGAAACCTTTTCTCCGGATCGGCCCAACTCCGAATAGAACCAGGCGACAGCGAAGCAAACCATGAAAAGGCCGATCCGGACAACGACGGTGGGAATAGCCTAACCCGCAAAGCCTCCCGAGTAGACGCCTCACCAAGTCGTGCGTCATACCGGCTGATGTGCTCCATAGTTGATGTGTTATCTTGCCCGGAAAACTTGGAAAATTCAGGAATTTTATACTTATTGGGTAAAGCCACGGAATCCATCCGATCGAGGTAAGGTCGCCGATACAATGCACTCTTCTCTTTGGGCTTCAAATCGAACCGATCTTTCATCATATCGGCGATCTTAGCCATGAGGCTATTCATATCATTGGGTCCAGCGAGTTGCTGATCCGGCCCCTGTCATATAAGCGGTGTTGGGCTGTCCCCCGGTTGGGTGTATCAACCGGCCGCTCCCGGAAATCCCGGTGCCGGTAGCCGGGAACGATGTTTGCGGAGCAATTCCATAATTCATGGCCGATTGGATCGGCCGTCCGATCACGAATCCCTGTCCTCCAGCCGATGCGAGTTGGCTGTGGAATACCGGATATCGGCCGTACTATAGTGGGTGAGTTCTCAATTCTACTCGGGCCGGTATTTGGTACGTAGAAGAAATTAGGCTGTCTGTGCCATCTGCGGGACCGCTGCCACATTGGTCGCTGCCCCTAATTCGAAGTCGGTTGTTGTACATCTTGTTTGTCGCCCTCCTCCGTTACCGACTTCTTGGGGCCACTTGTCATCCTCTTTGCCTGGCTGGGTCGTACTTGGTACTTGCATTTGCATTGTCCTTGCCAGGCCATAGGTGAGGTGGCATGCCGTACGAGAGCTGAAACCCTGCTGGCGGTGTGGTATTCCGGAGGCCAACTCCCTGAATTGGTCGTACAAGAGTGCCTAAAGGCTGAGTGTACGCAGGTCCGAATATCCTTCGGTGAACGAGTCTGCCATCAAGCGTGTCCTTGATTAAATTTCCGATGGTGTTGGTCAACACGCCCGATTGATTGATTAGGGCCTGATGAACGGACGAGTTGACCATATCACCGAGTTGGTTGGCATCCGGCAGTCTCCGGGCTTTGATTTGGTCTAGTTCTTCCGGATGCGAGAATCCGAGGGATGTCTCCTTTTGTGGCCACTCCGCCACGTGTCACTTTCGGGGCTTGAAAGTACTTTTTCATTGCTTCGGCCAGGTATTCTTGGTACTGCAGCTTTTGTTCTGTCGTCATCTTCCCCCGAGGCCGAAACCTCGTTGTCATCGAAACTTCTCCATGCCCTTTGCCATCCGTCCTAAGAGGAACCGGAACAAAAATCGGTCGATTTTCAGCATCGACCATTGGTGTTCCGTCCTCCCCGACGACTCTGCATGTACGACATCTTGATCTTGGTTGCTTCCGTCCCACTGGGCGTGCCAAAAAGTGTGTTGACGTCAAAAGTCGCCAACACACCGTTGTCCGGAGAGTCCACCGAAACCCCGGCTGATGCAGGGTCCTGTGCTCCCAACGGACCGGCTCAGCTCGCCGATTCTCGTGTGCGCTGGTGCGTGCCGGATGGTTTTCCTGCAAACCAACAAAGACAATAAAAGGTGTAAAATTCCGGGTCATCGGCCCGGATAGACCGATGTGCAGCCATGGCCGATTCTGGCGTAAGATAGACAAAATCGGCCATCGACGAGGAGCAGCACGGCCCATCCATTTATGTATTAAATGCCAGGCAAACGAACTGTGATACAAACTATACGAAAATCGGCCGATGCTATAACATGCGATCGGTGGCTAGCAGCCGATTTCGTCGGTAAACGATCAAATCATTAAGACTTTGCGGGGATGCATTATCGAATAAAATGTAAACAAGGTAATTATTAATGGGATGTAATTAATTTGATAGCAAGAAGATGGTTCAATCATCAATTAGAGCGATAAATCGGCTGATCAGGCATCCGGCCGATTCTGCCATTGATTATAACAATGAGTTATTAGATCATATCTAGATGTATAATGATGATCATTGAAATCGTACTAATAACTCGGGTCCAAAGGCAGTTTTAACAGATTTAGCTAATTGAACATAAAACAGCTAATGAACGTGATAAGCAATCGGCTAAACACTCCGAAAGAACGAGTAAGACAAATACAACCACACAGATCCCGAATCGGCCGATCGCTCCAACGGGACAAGTCAAGCGATGGCACACGGTCGGACCAGGTCTAACGGCCGCGCACGCACGGCCGATTCGGGACAAGCATAATCATAAACGCCTTAACTATGAAAGTAAATCTACATCCTATCCAATCGGCTGCATGCGCCTAGGACAAGTCAACTATCGCAAAGGCAAACACGGGACACGTCAAGCTGAATCGCACGATCGAATCGGCTAAGATGTAAGAGAAATTTCATAGCGGCTATCGTGACTCGAACGACCAGATCCGAGCCAATCGGCGTTGTGAGCAAAGGCTGGGACGGGGAGGCGGGACAAGTCAAACTACCTCCACCACGAGCCCGGACCAGGTCGACTTGACTCATCCGGCCGATACTCACTACGACGGTCGAAAACGGATCCGGTCGCCGGATAACTAGCAATTAAGCCATCTAATTACGAACAATGCGCCGAGAATTAGACGACATAATTACCTTGTCAAGCCGACTTGTTGTCGACCAGGAGCCCCGAAGATCCCGCGCGAAAACAGTAAAGACTTGACGAGAAAATTAGGGTTTGGCGATGCGCCGAAAGTTGTATTGGATGTGAATCGAGTTTACGGGTTACATCCGAGTACAAATTTATACCCGGCACAAAGAATCCTACTCGGACCCTCTTCGGGCCGATTTCCTAACCGACTAGGATCCTTTTCCAAAATTAAACTATTATTTCTAATTTTACAACGTGGGCCGGGCCCATCAATGTTATGCTCTTCGTTGGTGTCCGCGCACGATTCTCGGGAGGGACGCGCCCTTTACTCGCCCAAGCGGCCGTCGGCCTTACGCCCACCGGCCCTCTTTAACCTATAGTCGCCGACAATGGGTCCCTTGGTCAAAAACCGGCGTCAACGAGGCCCGGGCACCCGGATGCCGGGAGTGGGGGCCGGAATTGTGTCAAGGAACCCGAGCGGTCCCGGCCAGGGCATGGCGTCGAGGACGGCGCGCCGATTCTCCAAAAGGCGGAGAGGCCCGGCACCGTCCGGGATGCGAAATGAGGCGGGCCACTTCTTCCCGGTCGGCGTGGAGTAGGCGAACTCCTTCGAGGCGGCGGGCAGGTCCGAACCCGCCCCGTGCGAGTGCGGCCGGCGAGTTGAAATCCCGGTACAACCACGAGGGGTGCGACCTCGGCGGAGCGGCGCGATGTTGCACGCGAGGAAGTCGCGCACCACCCCGTGCGAGGTCAAGCCAGCCGCGGCGAGCGCCGCTATCCGGTCAACCACGGGCATCATACCATCGGGAAGGCCGGGCACGGAGTCCCGGACGGCGAAGTGCTCGAGCCGGGCCCGGCGGGACTCGGAGGCGGCGGAAGTCCTTCTCGTACGTGGCCACGAACCGGGCCTTCTTCCAGCCCTCCACCTTGTTGTTGGGCGTGTACTCGATGTACCCGCTTCCGCTCCGGGCTGTCGACCGCACGGACCCGATCACCTCGGCGGAGTTCGTCGGCGTTGCCTTGAAGTAGCGCTAGAAGATGGGGAAGCATGGCTGCACCCCCACAAACACCTCGCACGGGTGGGCGAACACCGCCGGCGCCGCGACCGCGTTCGGAGTGAGGTGCGCCATCCGGATCCCGTACGCCCGGAGCACCTCCATGAAGAAATTGGAGAAAGCGGGGGACGGCGCCGGCCACGACGAAGGACAGGAAGTGGAGGATCTCCACTACCCCGCTCGACGGCGGCGAGAGGTCCCCCGATGCGGACGCCCTTGTCACCGTCCGCCGGCGAGGAACGGCGAAGCTGTTTGATCGTTAGCCGGGGAGCGGTAACCGCACCGGGAGTGATGGATCCGTCGACGGCGAACGAGTCCGCGAGCCGCCGCGGGCTGGGAGATTTCCCACGAGCCATCTCGGTGGGCAAGGAGCGGCGGTGGCGGAGGAGCGGTTCGGATCGCCGAGGAAGAAGAGGAGC
Source organism: Chloris gayana (assembly GCA_031894775.1). NCBI lineage: Eukaryota > Viridiplantae > Streptophyta > Magnoliopsida > Poales > Poaceae > Chloris > Chloris gayana. The sequence continues at coordinate 26,073 of JAUNZO010001481.1, read as the reverse complement.
GGTTGCGCAGGAGTGTGAGAGTCCAAGAAGTTGGGGAGGCGAAAGGTGGAGTGGGAGACGTGCCTCGGGCAACCGCCCGTCTCTGTACTTAAGCGCAGGATCCGGACGGGCCCACCACTCGCGAACCGAAGCGACGCCCTGCCTCGGAACGGTCGCGCCTCGACAGCCCAATCGGCACCGCTCCTCGTAACCCGCGTCTCGAGGTAACCTAACCGGCGCCGGGTGCCGACGGGTGGCCCCAATCCCTACTCCGGTCCCGCGGGTCGGTGATCGGGACCGGGGCTCCCGTCGGTGTAGGGGGATTGGGGGTCCCCTAACCGCACGTGGGCCGCTTTCGGCCCACGAATGATGGCGGCGATCGCGGAGCGAGGGAGCCCACGAAGCCCACGAAGCCGGAGGAGTGGGAGCGTCAAGGGGAGGAAGCTTTCCGGTAGCTTCCTCCGGCGCCCCAACCACTCGGAGTTAATGCGGCACTCGAGTGCCTCGCGGCGACGGTTGCAGCCCGACAGGACGTGCGCGCGCCTTCCCCATGCGCCGCGTGTCGGGAAGCCACGCTGCTACGGGGCTAGGAGCACCCGGAACCAATGGGAGAGAAGATGCTTGGAGTCCAAATCCGGTGAAGAAGATTACAGCAGATCCTGTCGGGATCCGGTCGCGCTTTCCCAAGGAAGGACCGGACCCCTACGGGACGTCCGGGTACCCCCGGTACTTGTACGAGTACTCCCATCCTTGCTCTATAAAAGGAGGGGGTGCTCTCTTGTAAGAGATAGACAACAACAAATACACAGAAGCGGGACGTAGGGTATTACGCATCACTTGCGGCCCGAACCTGGATAAATCCTCCGTGTTCTTCGCTCGTTTAATCTTCCGCGCTAGCTAAAGTAAATTCGACCTTCCCCGATCCTATCCGAAGGGAGCCTTGACGAGCCCCCATTTGGAGGTGTGCTCACACACCGACAAGGGCGATCCATAGCGGAAAATTTCATCTACTCCACGAAGATTGTTCAATGCTGCCACAAGAGAAGGGCACCCACCATAGTTCTCAAACTTGACTTCCGCAGAGCCTTCGACTCCATCGGTTGGAGCACTCTTGATGAGATCCTCGATGCTAAAGGTTTCAATCACGGGTGGAGGGCATGGGTAAAAACTTCAGCCTTTTGAGTTAGAATGCGATCTTGCTCAATGGAACGCCCGGCAAATGGTTCCAGTGCAAGAGGGGGTTGCGACAAGGCGATCTACTATCCCCCTACCTCTTCATCCTAGCTGCCGATTTCCTCCATCTCATGGTGCAGCAGGCGTCCCCGGCGGAACTCATTCGGCACCCCCTTTGCTCCGACCTCACTTGCCTAGTGCTGCAATATGCCGATGACATGCTCATAATCCTGCAAGCATGCCTCGACCAATTGATGCAACTCAAGAATGTCCTGGAAAGCTTCTTGCTGATCACGGGCCTTCGGATAAACTTCAACAAAAGCACATTGGTACCTATCCACGTGCCGGAACGGGAAGGCTGCAGGCCTGGCAGCGCTGCTCGGCTACCCTGTTGCCGGTTCCCGCAGACCTACTTGGGGTTCTCCCTTTCAGCAACCAAACTCAAGCTAGCAGATATGCAACCACTCATTTGTCAGCACGACAAATATCTCGGCGGATGGGCCGTACGCCTCCTCAACCTAGCCGGAAGAATGGCACCGATCAAATCCACTTCAGGAGCCCTCCCGATTTACGCCATGTGTGCCATTGTCCTCCCAAAAGGAACTCTAGATGAGCTCACCGAAAAGGACAAAGCCTTCCTCCGGACCGGCGAAAAGACATGCACCGATGGGCAATGCAAGGTAGCATGGGACACGGTTACGAGGCGGAAAGACAAAGGAGGGTTTGGGGATCAAAAACAATCAAGTCCAGAATAAATGCCTTCGGGAAAATTCTTGACCAAGCAGCTAGAGCAACCTGCCACTTCTTAGCAATCTTGGTTCCGGCGCTTCTACGGTCCCTCTCGCGAGACGGGGCCTTGGGACACCTCACTACCTAGATACCCTAGTTTGGAAAGGGCTCCTGGCGGTTCTCCCGGATTTCCTTTCCAAGACCGAGGTCCATGTCGGCAACGACACGGGAATGGCCTTCCGGCATGATCCATGGTTGGGACCGACCCCCTCCGGCCACCCTACTCCCCGCCCTGTACTCACACTCCGCCAAGCCCCGAGGCCACGGTAGCGGACGCCCTCACTCGCCGGTACATGGGAAGCAGCTCTAGCACCAAGGCTCTCCAGACATGGCTTCACAAGAACAGACCTTGCTCTAGGCGGTCATGGAATCTTTCCGGATGCGCCCCATCGTGCCGGACAAGAGATTCATCCGAGGTTCCCGCAACCCCTATACCATCCTGGGAGCCTACAACCTCCACATGGACATTTACCCGACCGATAGAGCAGCGTACGAAATATGGCAGAGCCCCCTATCCCTAAAGTGCAAGCACTTCCTCCGGCTGGTCCATCGAGGCACGCTACCTACTCGGGAGCTCGTCCACCGACACAACATCTCGGACACCAACATGTGCCCGTTATGTTCCGAACTAGAAACACAGGCGCACCTCCTGCTCCACCGTCCACATGGCTAAAAAATATGGGGCTCTGTTGGAGCCAGCGACGTGGCAACTTCCCAGTGCTGTTGTCGACATCTAGTCAGCCACCACCATCTAGGCGGCCCCCAAGACTATAGGGTGGAACATGGCACTCACGTCGTCCTCTAGAACATATGGAAGAATAGATGTCCGCCACCACCATCTAGGCGGCCCCCAAGACTATAGGGTGGAACATGGCACTCACGTCGTCCTCTAGAACATATGGAAGAATAGGAACAACTTAGTTTCCAACGATGTTTCCCTAGCCCCCCCCCCCGTGTAACCCAAGCGGCGGCGAATGATGTAATCTTGTGGGTCCACAGGACGGAACACCATTTGTAAGTCGGACCTAGGTGCATGGGGTAGTCGATTAGATCAGTTATCTTCCCATGTAAGTGGCCCACGATCTCGTAACTTCTAATGTAACCACCTCTTTGCATCAATAAAGTTCAGGTCGGTCTTGGCCTACCGTAGTTAAAAAAAATTCCTTCCGTCTAGTGAGCTACTCCCTCCCTCTAGAAATATAAGTATTCGTTGACTTTCATACCTCTCATTTGACCACTCGTCTTATTTAAAATATTTATAAAACATTTATTTATTTTGTGATAATTTAATTTATTCTTGACTTCTTTATTTTTGTATTTGTAAACATTTTTTAAATAAGAGGAGTGATCAATCGTGATCTCTAAAAGTCAATGAATGCTTATATTTCTGGACGGAGGTAGTATGCGGCAATTCTTCACACACACAACCCTCACCACCCAAGATGCTTACCTTGTGCCTCATTTTTTTCGTGAATCTGCAGTCGATTTTATTGTTTTTCTTGGTCTTGGCCTGATCCTCTTCTGTTCATCGTCTATCTCTTTCTCTTCTACGGATCAGCGGTCAAGAGAAGGTGAGCGTAGCATCGGACCGTCGGGGCCGCGGTCCGCTCGTTACGCAAGCACCGACAGAGACCGATACGAAAAAAGGATTAGAAACACACACTAGAAAAGGTACTACAGAGTACAGAGGTTTATTCCACATCCACCAGTTGGCCTCATCATCGTATCGCCACGATGAGCCCGACAGGACCAAGCAAAGCACTACTCTTCATCTTCCTCTCTTGCATACCCTCTTGCTCGTCTTCTTCATCTTCCTCTTCCCGCCTAATCGACAAGAGCAATAGCAGCAGCGCCATCACTCATCTCCCTGGATTCGATGGACCCCTCCCCTTTCACCTCCAAACGGGGTACGCAACCACCTCCAGCAATTCAAATTTTTTTGACACAAAACAATTCAAATTTTCATTATATATATATTAAGAAATATACGTATGTGCGCAGGTACGTCGAAGTGGACGAGAGCAATGGCGTCCGCCTTTTTTACTACTTCGTCCGCTCCGAGCGCAGCCCCGCCGACGACCCTCTGCTGCTTTGGCTCACCGGTGGACCCGGATGCTCTGTCCTCACCGGTCTTGCCTACGAAATCGGTATGTAATATATTGTTTTAATTATGAAAAGAAAACTCCTTTTGCCTTCTCGTTGCTCTTCCAAAATAATTATTTTTTCTTTTTACTGTAACCTGTATAAGTATTTGTTGCACTTTAAACACTTGTGTGCACTTTTCATCATGCCTCTCACTAGACAGAGAACCACAAGCACCAACATACATGCAATACTCTATCCACTCTTAAATTGTCATTAACATGGACTTTTTAATTTATGTGTGATTGTTCATCTTATCCAATATATTGATTCAAATATAAATAAAAAATTATAGGTTATATTTAATTTTATTGATATGTAAAATAATGATAACTTTTTGAAAATAAATAAGACAAATGGTTAATTGTAACGCAAAAGGGCAATAGTGATAACAATTTAATGACGGGGGAGTATAGTCTAGCTATAGAACGTTCCACTTGTTATTTGCTACTTCTACCCTACCATATGTCGGTATCTTGTTCCTTTGGGAAAAGAAGCATTCATCATCACTGTAGAACTAATAGCACAGATGATCTTAATGATAACTTTGATATATTATTTTTATGGTCATTTTGATATATTATTTACAGGACCTCTCAGCTTCGACCTTAAAGCAGGCTATGTCCATGGATTCCCTAGGCTACTTTACAATCAAAACTCATGGACAAAGCTGAGCAATGTCATCTTTCTGGACTCCCCAGTAGGTGCTGGATTTTCATATTCCGACACGGACGATGGATATAAGTCAAGCGACACAAAGGCTGTTAATCATATCCTCATCTTCCTCAGGAAGGTCACCTCTCATGCGTTTAATTTAGCCATTCAACTATCAGATACCCAAACTAATGATCTGCCCGTGCTAAAGTACCCCTTTCTTGCAGTGGTTTGATGAGCATCCGGAGTTCTTGTCGAATCATCTTTACATTGCCGGTGATTCCTATTCTGGTATGATTGTGCCAATCGTCACCTCTGAAATTGCCAGAGGTAATCGTTTTTTTTTCTCTTCTTTCGCCTGCTTATTAGGCAGATGTGCATCTTGCCCTGCTATAAATTGAATAACAGATGCCGCTTTTCCCAGGTATACAAGTTGGCAGTGGACGATCTCTCGATCTGAAGGTGGGAATATTACTTTTTATACGAATGAATATTTTGGGTTCTGTGAGAAAGTTAAACTAGTCACTGATGACAGGGCTACCTCGTGGGCAATCCAGTCACAGATTCCAGCTTTGATGGTCCGTCTCAATTCCCATTTGTTCACGGGATGGGTCTCATATCAGACGAAATCTACGAGGTACTGGACCCTGAGATTCCGCTATTCGTTTGTTTTCCTGTGTTATCCTAAATCTCGGAGCATATCCTACCAACTGGATGCCCTTTCTCTTTCGATTATTGTAAAGGAAAGATCTCCACTACCACTATGTTTACTTTCAGGCGTACAGGAAGAGCTGCAGCCCGGGAGACGACAGCCACCAAAGCGTTGAGTGCGCAAACAGCCTCGACGAAATAGATGAGGCACATACTGCTACATCCAATTCTCATCTTTTTGTTTCTCCCAAACAGAACATTTGTAGCGCCTCTCCAGACAAAACTATTAACAAATGGTTTCTTTGTAAAGTGTATCAAGGACATATACACGAATCACATTTTGGAGCCCCTCTGCACGTTTGCGAGCCCTCGGCCTCACAGGACGACACCGAAGCTAAATTCAAGTGTGCGGGAGATGCTCCAGCTGCAGGACTACACTGCAGATGCAGAGCTTCAGTTGTCTGAGATTTCGTTGCAGTGCAGAGTCAGTGACCAAATTCGAGCTTTGTCCCCATTTTCCTCTCTCATTGTCAATGCAAATACTACTTGTTACAGTTATCTGATGTTTGGAAATAATCACACCATTCTGGACAGACGGCAGGATATCTACTGTCCCAGACATGGGCAAACAACGCAAGTGTAAGAGAGGTTCTGGGTATTCACAAGGTATCATAGCTTCAACTCATGATGCAGCACAACCTCTTGTTTCTTGACAATCTTTACAATTTAAAAATGATCCGTTAATGCCTGACGAGAAAATGTTTCGGTGCCCACAGAGCTTATCTAGCACAAATGGTTAATTCTAAGTCATTTTTAACAGAATTTGTCCTCCCTTAGCCACCTAAAATTAGATCACATCAGTTTCATTTATACCCTACAATGCAGGGAACCGTTCCTTCTTGGCTCAGATGTGATTATGACATACCTTACACTAGCGATATCCAAAGCACTGTGAAGTATCATTTGGATGTAACCACTAAAGGATACAGAAGTTTAATTTACAGTGGCGATCATGACATGGTAGTACCTTTTATCGGCACGCAAGCCTGGATTAAATCTCTTAATTTCTCTGTTGTGGATAAGTGGAGACCATGGTATGTCGACAGCCAAGTTGCAGGGTGGGTACAATACTCAGTCTTGAATGTCTATGTAATTTATGCTAACTGCTGGATCACCGTACCAAATTCTAAATTTTCCTGATCCCAGATAAAATCATTTTTTCTACATGCTTTAGTACTTCAAGCACAGACTTTATTCGTAACTTAGTACTTTGTGTCTTTGTCTAGGTAGTCTTACCCTGTTATAATTTGCAAATCTTTTGATGGAATTATTGTGTGTTATCTTAATATAAAGATACACATCTCTTCTACATTTTTTTAAAAAAAGAGTTTATTCATCATCTAGGACAGGTTTCTAACGCTCAAAGGAACTTTGTCCAACAGTCATTCTTAGGAGAGATATGCTTTTTGCAGATATACAAGGTCATACTCCAATAACCTTACATTTGCAACTGTGAAGGTAAGAGCATCGGAAGTCCCTGTCTTCCCAATTATCCATGGTCGTATAGACATGCTATTTTAAATAAATATCAAGATTCCTACATGATAATAGTGTTGACAGGCTTTCGTTCACATACTGGACTGTGCAGGGTGGTGGACATACTGCCCCGGAGTACATGCCAAGACAATGCTTTGCCATGTTTGAAAGGTGGCTCTCTGGGGACCCCCTTTGACAAATTCAAGTTGTTCAAGTTACTCCGTGCATAAATTGCAAAGAGATTATATTGGTTGGAAGAGAGATCTTGCAAGGAAGATAGGTGCAACCAGGAACTACGAAATGCTGTGGAACTGATCAAGCCTGATTTGTAATGTAAAACTACTTTTCGGCAAATGCATTATCTGAATACCCGATGTCAAAAAACATATAACTAGAATATAGGCATTCGTGGAGATTGCTCGGTACTCGATTATAAGATAAATTACCACGAATGCACCAGAATGCACAATCAGTGATGAGAAACATATGATTGTGGGTAAAAAAAATAAAGTTGTTGCAAAAATCAACTGTCCAAAATATTACCTTCAGGTTTGGTCGGGGCTTTCTTATAGGACTTACAAGTCCACAACCTCTTGTTCTTGTTGTCAGTTTGCCTCTTTCTTCAGCCTTTCCTCCATTCTTCCTAAAGTGTGCTATTTTGCATAGAGTTTTTTTATATAAAAAAGCAAATGTAGTGTGCTAAGAAACAAGGTCATTACTAGATGTTTTTAGCAAACCTATTGTGTCTAGGTTGTTGATGAATAGTTTCGTTCAACCAAGTAAACGATTGCTGATGTACTTTTTAAACATGATGATTTTCTTTAATTCTTGCATTGTGATTCTTTTTCCGAAAAGGATGAAACAATTATTCACATGTGTACTCATATATAAGCACGGGAGTAGGTGCAAAGAAAACATATATTATTATAGATAAAATTTTAGGTGTGTAAGAATATAATTAGCTGGTGAAGTGACTACTAAGCACAAACTATAAACTGCGAGTATTTGAAAATAAATATTTATTAGCCATTGTCATTTTTTGTTCTAGATCATTATCATTATTAGCCATAGGGGAGAAATGCTAATGAATTAGTACAAGGTACCTCACAAAATATAGTTACATGATTTTATTTCAGATTTTATAGAGGGTGTATGACTAAGCAGGAAGTGTTTGTTCAGTAGGTTTATGAGAGCGATTACTCCCATACCATGGTCATGTTCGTGCTTACATGGCGGCATTTTGAATGTAGGTAAAATCATTCTAAGGAGGACTCAATACCAATGAATAATTGTTTAAGACTACTAGCTACTTTTAAAATAAGATTTTTTTCAAGTTTAAAAGCAGTTGTAAAACAATATTTCTAGCTCATTTGGGTTAAAATAATTACCATCATCTTTTGTTTTGTAATGAATACTTGTGATGTAGATTGATTGCTTTATTAATGATACATATTGAAGTATAGTGTGTGTGTCTCACGTGCACAATTATTAGTAAGGGCATCTCCAACCCACAGACAGCTGCTGTCTGCAAGTTTTGGGAATCTGCGACACAGACAGCTGAACAGACGAACTTATACAACCCACAGACAGCTGTTGTATGTATAATTGTTTAATGTTTTGTATGGAGCTTAGGATCAATCATGAACAACATTTGTGTGTACTATTGTGTTTCTATATAACTCATGAGAGTACATATTAAATTGAGTCCTTCACACAACATAAAAAAAATGCACTCGCAGCGGATCCGCGGCCGCCGTCGACTTCCGTAGCAGCGGCGTACAACGCGCCGCTGAGCCGTCGCTTGCACTTGGGCAACGGGCCGAGCTCATCTCTTCGCGAGAGGACGGCAAGTGCCGTTTCTTCATTTAATGACCCTCGTTAATCGCGATTAGCCACATATAGACGCGTAATAAACAGCGTTGGAGGTGCCCTAATACAGAAGTAATATGTGAGCTCCATTATAAAGGAAGACTTGTCTCTAGAGAAAAAAAACGTGGAATTTGATGGATCTCCATGAACAAAAGCTGAAGTTGTAGTTTTTGTTTTCTATGCACAGAGACGGAACGGGGAATTTACATGTTGACGAATTTCATGAAGAAGAAGAGAGGAGGAGGAAGCGGAACTCGGTCTCACTCACCGTCAAGTATAACGAGATATAACAATGCATTTTGGACTTAATGATAGACCATCATCCTTTTTTTGATCTCTTGGTTCTTCTTCCATTTTGGGCTTAATGTTTTAGGTGCTGCCATCATCCGGATGACACGACGGACACAAGAAATAAACAATTCGCAGCAAGAAAAGAAAAGAATGAATTAAAGCATAATTAGCCATCCATATCTTATCCTATGTTTAGCCGTTGCCATCATCTGGATGACACGACGGACAAAAGAAATAAACAATTCGTAGAGCAAGAAAAAAAAAGAGTCAATTAAAGCATAGTTTGCCAGTCAACTTGAACGGTGGACTTGAGCTGATTGGTTGTGGGTTGAGTCAGAGTCAACTGTACACAGTAGAAGCACGTTTGGAATCTGGAGGCGGCGAAAGGAGACAAGAGGCGCAGAAGCAGCTTCCCCGAAAAAGGTGTATTTGACTGAGTCCAAGAATATTAGAGGATTAATTAAACAGGCATTTGCGAGCTCCGTCGGCAAAGCAGAGGAATTGACTTGTCTGTTCTCCAGTAACAGCAGGTAATTTGATTACTACTATGCACGGAGACAGAGCGGGGGAATTTACATGTTTAATGAATTTCTTACAGAAGAGGAAGCGGAACTCGATCATGTCCAATATAACGAGATAAAACTCGATGAATGACAACCCTATTTGGTAGATTAGTCGTCCTGGACGCAGAAGATTGTCGGCTTGACTGGCTCGGTGATCTCGACGGATCCCTCGAGCATCTTGGCGACCTTGCCCATGGACGGCCTCATCTCGGCGCGGTCCTGCAGGCACCACATGGCCGTCTTGACCATCCTCTCGACGGTGGCGACGCTTGCCGCGTCGTCGTAGGAGGCGGCGATCCTGGGGTCGAGGATGTCGTCGATGCGGCGCTCGACGTAGACCTTCTCGTATGCCCACTTGGGGAAGTACCAATCCTCGCTGCCGACCGAGTCCTGGCGGAAGCCGTAGTTGCGGCGGCCGGAGACGACCTCGAGCAGCACCATGCCGAAGCTGTAGACGTCGGCCTTGGCGGTGATGGGCTCGCGGTGGATGACCCACTCGGGCGCCATGTACCCCCGCGTGCCCCGGATCCGGGACATGGTGACCTTGTCGCGCTTGCTGGTGAGCTTGGACAGGCCGAAGTCGGAGACCTTGGGGCAGAAGTCGTCCTCGAGGAGGATGTTCTCGGGCTTGATGTCGCAGTGGAGCACCCACTCCAGGCACTCCTCGTGCAGGTACGCGATGGCGCGGGCCACGCCCAGCGCGATGCGGTACCGCGTGTGCAGGTCCAGCAGCGGCGTCTGCTGCTGGGCGGTCAGAGGCCGGTCCTCCTCGCTACCGCCACCGTTGCCGGCATCGCCGTCGTCTTTGGATTTGGAATCCCCTGCTGCGTCTTTAGAATTGTTGGGCGTGGCGACGAAGAGGTACTTGTCGAGGGAGCCGTTGGGCACGTACTCGTAGACGAGCATCCGCTGGTCCTTGTCGGCGCAGAACCCCCACATCCTGACCAGATTGAGGTGGTGCATCCGCGCGATGATGGTGACCTCCGCCCAGAACTCGGCCTCGCCGCCGCCGACGCCGTGCAGCTGCTTGACGGCGACGGCGCGGCGGTCCGGCAGCTCCCCGCGGTACACGGTGCCGTAGGCGCCCTTTCCCACGACGTCGGAGAAGTCCCTGGTGGCGGCCTTGAGCTCGGCGTAGGAGAACCGGCGCGGGCCGCCGGCGGGGAGGTACTCGAGGCCGAGCGTGCGGGCCATCTCGCGGTACTGCGAGTACTTGCGCAGGAAGGCCCAGAAGGAGAGCACCCCCGCCAGGAGCTCCACCGCGAACAGCGCCGTGATGATGGCCACGTTGCGCACCGTCGTCTTCTTCAGCTTGGGCGGCACCGGCAGCGCCAGCTGCACCGGGCACACCGTCTGGATCATGTCCGTCATCCCCGTGAACGGGTTCGGGTCCGCGTCCGTCGCCGCCACGCGGAGGAACGTCGCCATCTCCGTGCCCGGCGACCACCACCCGTCCACCAGCCCGGAGAAGTGGAGGCACGTGCGGTCGCCGCCGAACTTGTACCCGTACGCCACGCAGGTGCGGCTGCCCCGGCACAGGCGCTCGCACTCGTCCAGGTTCTTCGGGGTCAGCTTCCGCATCAGGTTCCCCGGGTCGAACGCCGAGGTGCTCGCGTTCCCGGAGAAGGAGATGAAGTCCATGCGCACGAACTTGTCGTCGCCGCCGCGGAAGCTGATGCTCTTCTTGGGCTCGCAGGGGCCCCCTCGGTGGCGTTGCGGAACCCCGGCGGGCACACGCAGCTCACGTCGTCGGCGCCCACGGGGACGCAGATCCGGCCCGCGCTGCACGTGCCGCGGATCGTGCACAGCTCCTGCACCAGCTGCCACACCACCTCCCACTTGCGCCGCGACGGTCGCGGCGCCAGGCTGTACAGCCGGAGGTTGCCGTCGTCGTCCAGCGTGAGCCGCCGCAGCCGCCTGGCGCCCATGTCCGACGCGATGAGCCCCGCGCTCCCGCCCAGGAGGAGCCTCCCGTCGTCGGTGAGGTTCACCAGCGCCGCGCTCATGTTGGCGTAGATGAGGCTGCCCAGCTGCAGCGACGTCGCGCTCGTCAGCGTGTACCGCCCGTTGCCCGACCGCAGCGTCGTGCCGCTGCTGTTGCCGTTGCTTCCCGTGGGGATGGCCTGCCCCGCCATCAGCGTGTCCGTCGGCTCCGAGAAGCTCTGCCACAGCCCGCCGCCGAAATCCAGGCTCCCCGTCTCGTTCAGCCGCAGCACCGCCGAGGCGGCGGACGACGCGTTGCCGCCCAACGGGGGAGACCAGACGGTCGCGTTGCCGGAGGTCCACGAGAGCACGCCCGCCGCGTCCACGACCAGCCTCGAGGCGCCGTCCCCTTCCACGGCGGACTGGTTGCCGCCGCGTTCGTGGGCGTACCAGATGACGGCGTTCTCGGGGCTGGCGGTGGTGGTGTTGGAGACGGCGACCCACACGGCGAAGCGGTAGGTGCCCGCCCGGGAGGACGAGGGGAGGAACCCGGCCGCGAAGTCCCCTTTCGGAGACACCAGGGTCAGGTTGCTGTCGGCGCGCCAGGTCACGTTGCCGGAGAAGGACTGCATCTGCTGCTGCTGCTGCTGGGCCGCGGCGAGAGGGGCGGGACCACGAGGAGGCACAACAGGACCGCCACCGCGGCGGCGGCAGCCATGGAGGAGGGAATCATCGCAGCCTCCGGGCCGGAGATGGGGACGGATTAGGGAGGCTGCCTCGCGCTGCTGCTAACAGTTGCGGAAACCGAAACTCTTATTATCCATCCACCGGCTGCGAACACGGATTAGCGATCGCGATCGCGCCAGTCAACTGGTCTTACTTTGTTGTTTCGTCCAGTCGCCGCCGGGATTTGAGAATAATTACTCCGCTTCGTTCAACGCTCGCTCGCGTTACTGTTCACTGTTGAACGGCGTACCCGAGCTGCAAGGCGAGTAAACAAATCTACATTGGCACGTGGGGCCCCGTTCCAGGCTGGAAACGGATCTGGGAATCGCACTCGGGAGGGACCGGACTTGTCCTAATCGACTGTTTATAGGCTGCCTTCGTTTCCATGCCTCTAATAATTAGACGAGTCACATCGAAGAGAATCTTACTATTTAGTAGTATTTTTATTAATTTAATAACAAAACCTATGTCACGACCTCTCTAATTTGTGAGACGAATCTAATGATCATAATTAATCTATGTTTTGCTACGGTAATGCTACAGATAAACATCTTCTAATCACACCTTAATTACACTCGTTGGATTCGTCTCGCGAATTAGATAGGGAGTCTGCAATTAGTTTTGAGATTAGACTTTATTTAAGTACTCCAAAATAATAAAATTCTCTTTGATATGACCCCTCTAAAAATTATATGGGTGGAAACGAACGCACCCTAAGACACCTCCACATTCACGGTGGGGCCGTGGCGGCCGAGCAGGGGAAGGAAGACTTGACCTGGATTTCTTTTCCATATCCCAGCATCACCAAACCAAACACTTCCCAGTAGGCGACCCTAACAATACCGTTGACTTGCTTCATTTATCGGCGTTCTAGACAAGCGAATGGATGATTTCATTGCCACCGGATTATGGCCCCGTTTGGAAGGCTCGAGATTTTCACAATCCGAGCAACTGGAAGCTGCTAGTTCTCCAAACGGGTGGAATACCGCCGCAGTTTCGGAATCTCGGGCAACAGATTTTGGAAATCCGGATAGTCGGGCGATGCGGGCTTTTGTGGGCTACTCATCCGGTGTTTCGGTCAAAATTACGATATTTGCCACCGGCACCTCATCTCCTTCCTCCGCCTCCGCATCGAACCGTGTCGCCCCAAATCCCGGTGCTCGTGTCCTCCGTCCTGCCTCGCCGCCTCCATCGATCCCCACGGTCGGGAGCCCCCAATCCAGCGCAATCGTTCGCCTTGCATCGCCTCCTCCGTGTTCGTGCCCCTTACCCGTAGATCTCGCACCCCTCCCGTAGCCCGGCGCCAAACAGTGGAGACCGGCCTTCCTCGTCCTGGTAGCTGCTGCCGACCCGGATGGATACGCAAGGAAATCACGACGACGACGTGCCCTGCTGGGACAACAGCGCGGCGGCGACGAACCTTGGCCTCGACTTCTTCAGCGAGCCCCCATGCTTCCCCACGGCGGCGTCCTCCTCGTGGTGTTCCCGTTGACTACCCCCGGCGCGCCTCCGCCGGAGTTGAGGGCCTCGACCTCAACTCACATGCCTACAACTTTTCGGACCACATGTCCTACCTGGATTTGCTTCGCTCGTCTCCTGCCGCAGCGGTCGGGGATGGTGTGCGTGACGGCAGTGCACGCCGTGCACGGCGTGGCGTCATTCGTCCCTCTAGTCGTGGCACCGGCAGTGCACTAGCCAATGTCCGTGGCATTGGTGCGTCGGAGCCACGGACTTCTGGACTCGGACGCCACAACAGCTTTGACGCTCGTCGTGGGGCGGGACGTCGTCCTCCTACACCACCTACGGCCCGGCAATTCCGTGCACCTCGTCCCGCTGTAGGACAAAGCAAGTTCGCGAGCGCAACTTCCGATCCTGCTAATGGCGGCTTTGGTGTTGGCCTCCATGACAGCCCGTAATCACCCCGGAGCCGTAACCCATACGATGAAGAGGCCGATGATGTGCAATTGCTAGATGCATCGGTGAGTATCTCGTCTGTCGTTCTAAAGTTGTTAATATACTTCAGTTGTATTGTCGAGTACTATGCCTAGAACCTAGAACTATACTACCAGAAAATTGCATTCACATACTATGCTTCAGTTCTATCGTGCTAACGTTTTTAATAATAAATTTGGTGCATTAGAAGGGTGATGTATTTGACAAGGCCGATTGGGGCAATAGCGCCAATAATACTGCATTTTGTGAGATCTGTGTTGAAGAAATTAGAGCCGGTAATAGGAACAATGGAGTGTTGACTAGCACCGCGTATAAAAACATTGCACGGAAATTTGAAGATAGGACAGGACTCCGTCACTCTCGACAACAGTTCAAAAATAGATGGGAAGCACTCTGTATGCCTTTTGGTTGTGGCTAAACAAACAAAGTGGACTTGGAAGAGGTAGGGGAACGGTTGTTGCGAGATGATGAATGGTGGAAAAAACACACTAAGGTACTTTCTAACCATGGAAAATTATAATCTGTTGTATCTAGTTTACTAACTTGTTGTACATTATTCTCAACATTTTATTTCTCTTTTTCAGAATCATGGCGAATGGAGGAAGCTGAGATATGGTCCTCCAAATAATCTAGAAGAGCTGGAAGTGATGTTTGAGAACATTGCAGTTGATGGGTCCTCTTCTTGTATTCCTGGTGAACAATTAAGTGAAGGTGAGGATGGTGCTGCTTGTTGATGGTGGTAATGGCAGTCCTCGGATTATTGGCAGTTTGAAAAGGAATAATAGCACCATTTCCACTTGCTACCAGTCCAAAGAAGAAATCAAAGAGTCCTATGGTCAAGGTTATGAAGGGTATCCGGGATACTATGCAATCAACATGTTCCGTAGCTCAAAAAGCAATGCAGGGGGATTATACTTCGAATCCATCAAGCAAGTGATGCGCTTGGTTGTCGAATGTGGGGCAACAGAAGGAACAGATGAGCATTTTATGGCAACTAAATTGTTCGTGAAGCCAGAGTACCGTGCAATGTTCCTCACTTTGGAGACCAAAGAAGGAAGGATGAATTGGTTGAAGAGGATGTGCAAGGAAAAGAAACTAAAGTCTGCGTGCTAGATATTTACATATGGGTTATTTGAACTAATTGTGTTGTCTTGTGTCTATAATCTATGTGTCATATAAGTGTGTATAAACTAAGTTCGGTGACTATATACTACTTGTGTTGTGTGTCCAGATATGTGCAAAGTGAACTACTTGTGCTTGTGTAGCGTGTATATCTATGTGACTATATACTAAGATAGTTGAAATAAATAAAATTATGTGTCCCTCCGTAGTAAATTAATGTGGACTATATGCTTAATCATTTTCTTTTATCATGTAGACAAAATCTTCATCCAAGTGCTTGACGAAGATGAATCGAAGACAACTCTTCTTCAAGTGGTGATGACGAAACAAATAGGACTGCACTCAACGCATTGGAGGTTGCCTTGCAATTTGGAGTCGTGGCGTGCATGTTTGGTATGTACTATGAATCGACTTTCATGAATAAAACTAAGAACTTGAAAACTGGTGTATCTCGGATATGAGTGGGTCATGAGAACTCTTGCCAATCCAACGGCTTGCTACAACATGTTTAGAATGAGTAGGGAACTCTTTTACGAGGCTGCATGATGAGTTAGTGATAAAATATGGTTTGAGGTCATCAAATAAGATGAGTTCGTTGAGTGTTTGGCAATGTTCTTGTGGATCATTGGTGCCCCACAATCAGTTAGACAAGCTGAAAACCGTTTTGAGAGGTCAACTGAAACTGTCGATCGAAAATTTAATGAAGTGTTGAGATGTGTCTCTAGACTGTCGAGTACAGATTATGAAACCAAGAGATCCTCAATTTAGGACAGTGCATCCAAAACTACGGTCTCCTCGTTTCTCGCCGTACTTTGATAATTGCATTGGGGCACTAGATGGAACTCATATACCCGTTATTGTGCCATCATCGAAGGTGCCTCAACATGTGGGTCGGTACGGCTACTCGACTCGGAATGTATTGGTTATTTGTGATTTTGACATGCGATTCACTTTCGCGGTGGCGGGGTGGCCGGGATCGGTACATGACATGAGGGTTTTCAACGATGCCATAAGCAAGTATGAGGATTCGTTTCCGCATCCGCCGCCGGGTAATTGCACGTCTTAAATACTACTACTGCAACATTATGGTAAGATGTTTTTTTAAGCGTAGTGGTAACAATTTTTGCATTACACTATTATTTTGTTAGGCAAATTTTATTTGGTGGACTCGGGGTACCCTAATAGACCTGGATATCTTGCACCTTACAAGGGAACCAAGTACCATTTGCCGGAGTTCCAACAAGGTTCGGGACCAAGAGGCAAAAAGGAGGTATTCAATTATTTACACTCTTCCCTTCGCAATGTCATTGAGAGGTCTATTGGAGTGTTGAAGATGAAATGGCGGATTTTATTAGACTTACCAAGTTATCCAATGAGAAAACAAAGCAAAATAATATTAGCTTGTATGGCCTTACATAATTTTATCCGTGAAAGTGCATTGAGTGATCAAGATTTCGACATGTGCGATCAAGATGAGGACTATATGCCAATACCCGCAGACTCGTCATCGCAACAAAGGGCTACTAATAATCAGCTAGGCGATGAAGATGTGGACATGAATGCCTTTCGTGACTCTATAGCTAATGCTTTATATGTTACTAGAGAAGAGAGAATGTGAGGCTATGTGTATGGACAATGAACTTATTTTGTATGATATTGTATCATATACATTGCACTTGGTATGGTGTAAGGAAAATCTGTTTTTGTTGCCTTTCAGTTCATGCAAAAAAAATAGAATGGTTACTTGTACAAAAAAAATCAGAACAAAAAGAAAAAGAAAATAAATAAAACAGTCAAGCTGGGCCTATGTGGGCCACAAAAGTAGCTTGTGGTAGCTGTCTCCAAACAGGAGTAGCAGATTTTGGCCTGAATCTAGCTTCCAATAGCTATTGGAAAATCCAGATTTTGTTCATAGCTTCTAGGAACCAAACAGGGCCTATAGGAGCCGAGAGCTGGCTAACATCCATTTTCTAAGACCATGTACTACTTATACAAAAGAAATGTCCCATCGTAACATATACTCGGATGTTTCTGCAACATCTCCTACAAAATATGTTCCATCTTCAAGAATACGTATTTTTCATTTGAAGAGCTCCCACAAGAATAAGCCACCACACGATGCGTCCTTGCAACAACAACAGGCAAAGCAAAGTTGTTCCGTGAACAGCCGCCCAAACTACTGAATCTTGAGCAAAGTTGTTAAACATGTCAAAGGTAAGAAATGCAACAACAACAAAAAAAATCAACAACTGACAGCAAAGAATTGTTTTACCTAAATTCTTGAGCACGGAAAAAACATGACACAATCAATACTACTACTGAAGACTGAACCAAAAGAATGAGAAGTTACGCCATATTGGATCCTATGGAGGTCATCTATCCCCTCCATCTTGCAATATGCTGATGAACCATCGACTTCGTGATTTGTTCCGCAAAGTGATGCCATCGTGTCGTGCCCGCTAGGGTTGGGCTTTGAGAAGAGAAAACTAATGGGCTATCAGTGCCGATTTCCATTAGAAATTGAGCCGGAATCGGGTTCAGTTATGGGCCGGCCAATTTTCCCTTCTGCTTGAGTCCAATTCGAGGACCCGATTCCGTCCACAGCCTGCTTCGTGCCCAATTCGCTCCTCGTCAGAGATTCGAGAGAGAGAGAGATGGGGCGGCGTCAAGGCGGCGGCGCCGGCGGCCGCCGTGGAGGCGGCAGGGGTCGAGGGCGAGGAGGAGACGAGGAGGACCTGCCTCTGCACAGGGCTGCGCGGTCAGGCGATGCTGCAGCGGCGGAATCGGTCTGCGACTCCAATCCTCTCGCCGTCAACTCCCGGGATCGCCACTCCCGCACCCCGTATGCACACTATCCCTGCAAATCACTCTTCCTCCAAGTATCTCTGAGAATCAGAGTAGCCATGCCCTGTGCTAGAGATCGTTACTTTCGTTCTCTCAACTTCGCTATATGTTCTTGGTACCTGAAATAAAAATCCTGTGTGTCGCTTTTCTGACCGAATACAACAACAACAAAGCCTTTTATTCCAAGCAAGCTGGGGGTAGGCTAGAGATGAAACCCATAGGCTTTTCTGAACTTCGCTATATGCTTTTCTGACCGAATATTTCGTCATTATCTATTAGGCCTGATTTACTTCTGCAATTGGCTGCAGTAACTTCTTTTTCAAGAAAAGAAACCCAGTTTATGTTTTCCCTAGTTTTGTTATGGTTAAATCAGACTCGTAAGTGGCTGCAATCAGCATGACAAATAGCCGGTAACCCTCATTGATGAATCTAGATTCTAGAAGTTATAAAATTACTATGATTAAAGATTACCTGTCCTTGTTAAACCTGTCAGTTAGGCCAGCGATTAAGATGGTGTAGGATGGACCTCATAAAGGTCCATTTGTCAGGGTCAGTAGAGTCAACATAGGTTTTCTCATAGATGAAAATTTTTTACATTCTGTATATACATTGATAGTGAGCTTGTAATGTAGCCCTTTGCTTCTTAGCTCGTACTGTAGCCCTTTGGATTTAGTAAAAATACACAAAAGAATGGTTACTGTTGAAGAGGCATATATGACAACTTGTGCTTTCCGATTTGGATGCAAAGGATTGAAATTCATAGGAAATCATGCCATCATGCCTGAATAAAAATTAAAAGAATCAGGTTTTGAAGAACAATTTTATGTTGACAAGCTGAGAAAATGGTTGCATTTCTTCCTTGGCAAAAATTATGGAGCATACGGGAATAATTCCTTGGCAAATGGTTGCTAGTAATATAATAAAGATTAGTGGTTGCTGCATGTACAGATGAGTAATGCACATGCCGAGGAAGGTGTGGGATTTAGAGATGCAGGAAACTTGGTTAGCAGGAATATTAAGTGTGCACATAATTAGAAAGAATCTTAGGAAGGAGGTCCGATCACCATGTAAATAGATTGTACTCCTGCATTTGAGATGTATAAATAACTGCTTGAGCATCTCACTGATTGCACATAGTAGAATTCCTGAATGACAGCTGCTGAATTAAATTGTCATGGAGCAACAGACCTAGCTGCCACAGTTTGTGAAGTTTCTCCTAGTTGTCACAAAACCCTGATATTCTACTCTCATCCATGTAGGTTTTAGATAATCCATATTATGTGGTCCTTCCCTGTAAAGGATTGCATATTTGAATGATTATCACTTTTATGCTAAAATAACTGATGCTCCATTATCGGACATCGCACAGCTGAAGTCCTTACCATTTGTTTATTCTTTTCCACTTGTGTATCATTCTTGCTGAATTGTTTCTGCACTATATAGGCTGAATAGCCAACTTGCTCGGGATAAAAGGCTATGTTGTTGTTGTTGCTGCTGCTGTTGCTTTTGTTGTTGGTGGTGTTGTTGTAGTATAGGCAGAATAGCTTCTCTTTGTGCAGGATGTGTTGTTTCATTAGAAAATTTGATTTGAAAACATGACTAGGAAAACCAGTCCTCTTACTTCTGATGGTCACCTTAACTTGCATCACTGCTGTCATTTTTCTCTATTAATTATCTTCTTGACACAATTTTTATTGCTTCATCCAGAGTCCATGCTCGGCCGTCTTAACTTGCTTCACTCCTATCGATTTTCTCTGCTAAGCTTTATCTTGACACAATGTATTTCTTCATCCAGACTCCACTTGGCTGCATGGGCTGGGCATGTTGAGGTTGTGAGATGTCTTTGCAAGCACAAAGCTGACATTGGAGCTGCAGCAATGGATGACACCGCTGCAATCCATTTTGCTTCCCAGAAAGGTCATGTAGAAGTGGTTCGTGAGCTGCTGGCATCTGGGGCCTCTGTGAAAGCAAAGAATAGAAAAGGCTTAACGGCATTGCACCTTGCTGCACAGAACTCTCACCTTGATCTTGTGAAGTACCTTGTCAAGAAAGGTGCAGACATAACAGTGAAGACAAAAGGCGGGCAAACAGCTCTACATGTTGCAGAGAATGATGATGTGCGTGCGTTCCTGAAGGAGTGTGAGCAATCACTAAAGAAGGGAGTTGAGCTAACATCGGTGAAGAAGGATGACTCGGTGTCGACGACAGACGAGAAGGCCGATGACAACAAATCTTCAGTTGAGGTTGCCAAAGGTGGAGATGATGTTGGGCAGGGCGAAAAGAGGAAAAGTGAAGAGGTTGTTGGGTCTAGTTCATCTGAGTTGAAAAAGGCCAAAGTTTCACTTGGTCATCTAGTTAGTGAAAATGATGAGGAGGAAGAGGAAGAGGAGTAAAGTTGAACGGCCTTGAGGATGCAATATAATGGTGCCAACTAGATTGTTTTGTTATCCTCTGTATTGTATGAAACATAGAGACAGGTGCTAAGTTCTAATTTCATCTCACAGATTGCTTGAAAATTCTAATGCCACTGGTTGTACTGAGTCCATTGTCAACTCAACTACGGCCTGATCTATGATACACAGTTACGCACTAGCTTACCTCGTCCTCGTAGAAATAAAAAAACCTTAGTCTGATGCTAGTAATTATGGATGCATCTTTATGTGGGTGTTTAGACCATTTGCGTGTTGGAAGTCGGTTCTGGATGGGATAGTACGCAGCAATGGCTCCGGCGCCGAGGTGGTGTACTAACCGTTTATTAAGCCTGTGCTTGATGGCGGCATTAAAAATGGGCATGTGTTAGATTAGAGTACGAAGGCGGATTTTGTGCCCACTCATGCCCCCGTTCCCAGGTTCCCAGCACATAGTATACGCTGACTGTTGGATTGAAGATACGCGCTGATCTGTGTTAGGGCATGTACAAAGGAGAGTACACCGTGGTCTCTTGGGCACATACATTCAAGCAAAGAGACATGAAACAATTCTAGTCATACAAAGGAGAGACTCTACGTGCTGTCTTTTAATAAATGTATATATTAATGATTGTATGACATAAATCGTCTCTTCACATGTACAACGGTGCTAAGAGTTGTCTCTTACATCGGAACACGTGATAGAGACCGTCTCTTCGTCAAGAGCCCACCTAGCCGTCTCTTCAAAAGATAGAGAGGCTGATTACAAAAGTACACTACCACATCAGCTTAAGAGCCCGTTCATTAATTATCCTTGTACATGCTCGGGACAAAAAGTATGTGGCTGGTAATGGCCTAGGCTCTGCGTGGGCGGGAAATTTCTGTTTTCGAAATTTGGTCTATTCTGTCCATGGTAGATGTAGGTTCAATACTGTAGGGGAAGGTGTGAATCGCTTGCCACACAAATTTTTATTTATATACATAATCCATTTTTTGTAAAGCATCTGCTATATAGAGAATCCGTTTTTTGACAAATCCTACCAAATGGACCTCACTAATTAGGGCATGTACAACCCAGCAGACGGAGGATCGTCTCTAACATATGAGCAAACAAGTTATACGGACGGATGAGCGAGAGAGGTCATACAACCCGAGAGACGGAGAGTCGTCGCAGGACAATTTAATGCTGCGCATATTGTTGTTGATCATCTATAAATTATTTATGTGTATCATTGTGTGGCCGTTTGATAGAAAATGTATCAAGCATAAATAATAGTAACATGGTTTCAATATTTTTTAGAAACCAAGATATATTAATTATATTATATATCGTTACAATGTCTTTTGTCTATTTTTCTTTGTTGCTATAGCGTTGCCATATGTGCTCGATCAGATCCTTTTTGAGCTTCCTATGTGTCGATCGAGCTTTGATAGCTGAATTTCTACGAAGAGCCTCTGCGAAGATTGGATTTGGGTTCTCATTTGTATGCACTTCTGGTGGAATTACTATCGTCGCACTTGGCTTGTAATTTAAATCCAAGACATCTCTAATTGATTCCTTCTCATCTTCCACTATCATATTGTGAAGGATAACACAAGCTTGCATTATGTTGATAACATCTGCTTGCTTCCATAACCTTGCCGGTCGACGAACAATATCAAATCGTGCTTGTAGTACACCAAATACACACTCGACATCTTTTCTCGCCCCTTCTTGCTTTGCTAAATATAATTTGTCTTCCACTGATCGAGGGTTCGACACGGTCTTCACGAATACTGCCCATTCTGGATATATTCTATCGGCAAGATAGTAACCTATGTCATATTGTGTTCCATTTACATTATAGTGTATCGTATGAGCTTCTCCTTTTATTGCTTGAATGAACAGTGACGACTTGTTTAGAACGTTTATGTCATTCCGGGACCCGGCGGTACCAAAGAAAGCATACCATATACGAAGACTCTTAGTTGCCACTGCTTCAAGAATCATGGTAGGGACGCCTTTGTTACCACTAGTGAACATGCCTGCCCAACCTTTTGGACAATTCTTCCATGGCCAATGCATACAATCGATGCTTCCCAACATTCCAGGAAAACCACGAGCCTCATTTTCTTGTAAAATTTGTTCCAGTTCATCGGTTCTTGGAGGGCGTAGATACTCTTCACCAAATTTTTCGATCACACCTTCAGCAAATTTCCCCAAAATCTCCAAACAAGTACTTGCACCAACCATCAAGACCTCATCAAGTTGATCAGCTGAGGTTCCATAAGCTAGCATCCTGATTGCCGCAGTACACTTTTGAAGCGGTGAAAGACTATTCCTACCAATAGCATCAACTCTTTAGGTGAAATAAGGAGACCAATCACTAAGATCATGCACGATACGAAGGAACAATGGCTTGTTCATCCTAAACCTTCGACGGAACATCTGAGCGGTGTATATAGGATTTGCGGAAAAGTAATTAGCAACAAGAATATCATGACCTACTTCTCTACTCCTTGGTATGTAAGTCCTTGGCCCACTGCGACGAGGACGACGACGAACTGTTGAAGCTTCTCCATTATCTTCCAGCAATTCCTCTTGTATTATCTCATCAAGCATTTCATCCTCTACTAGCATATCTTCAATGGTGAATACCTCTGTAGGATCAAATTCTTCGGCATCTTCATCATATGGCTCCATAGTGTGAGATAGGTAGACGTGAAAGGGAGAAGTGTACAGAGCAATGTACAGTGGCTATTATTTTATACACAACACAAATGTCCTGCTCGCATTCACCAGAAAATGGAGGGACACACACGGTTCAGTTCACATTCACTAGAAAATAAAGGGACACACACTTCAGTTCACATTCACCAGAAATATCAGTTCACATTGACTCACAAAAAATGGAGGGACACACACAGTTCAGTTCACATTCATTAGAAAATATAGGGACACACACATCATTTCACATTCACCAGAAAATAAAGCTAACATTAAGATAAATAAAGCTAACATTCAGATAAATAAGGAACCATTCAGTTCACCCTCAGTTCACATTCAACAGAAAATAAAGCTAACATTAAGATAAAACAGTAGACCAATAAGTTGACTAGGAAATAGTTTAGCCAACGGCTCATTCAGTGGTAGGAAACAGCTGCTGCCTAAGACACTTCAGGAAAGCAACTCGCTCTGCCTTTTCCTCATCAGACATTTTACTTGTATCTTGTGAGCTGATGCTCACATAAGTCTCCATCATTTTAGAAGCTTTGTTCTCTTGTGCTGTCTGGTGGGCAATTTTTGAGGCTTCTAGCTTTTCAAATGAAAGCTTTTGTTGTACTTCCAATATTTGCAGTCGCTTCTCATGGTTTTCCTCCTGAAACTTACTAAACTTATCAAATTTGTCCTGTTTTGAGTTATCGGATTCATCACTTGCATCTTTGTTCTTGCCTTTTGCTGCTAGAGCAGCCTTTTTTGCTGCCTTCTGACCAATTGGTCGCTGAGGCATTTCATCGGGAATTGCCTCATCATCTTCTTGTGAATCTCCTTCAACATGAAACGATTTCCTTTTACGTGCATTCTTCAGCTCCTCATTGTATGTTTTCCACTTTGGCTCATCTCGACACTGCTTCCAAACCTCAGTAAGAAGAAAGGGACCTAGATTTGCATCTTTCACAGGCCGAGTTTGTTGAATTTTCAACCCACGCACTCATCAATCTAACATCCTCTTCCACAGTCCACATGATCCTCTTCTCAGTTCTCATTTCTACTTCAGGTGGTGAACTAGCATTGTGTGCCTGATTGGGAGGACTGTTGTGATAAGATGCACCAACCAAATGAGAGTTTTGTCCTAAATTTCCAAAATAACTCATGAAACCACCAGGTGGCCGAACTTGTTTGTCCCTGCAGAACAAATAAAAGAATCAGATAAATCACCAGCTTATGTAGAAGTGCAGTCCTGGCATAAGAGTTGAAACTGATAGTGTATAAGAAAATGGAGGGGCACATTCACATTGACATGCAAAAATAAAGCTCACAATAAGATGCAATAGTAGACCATTCATGAGTTACTGAATCTTGTCATCAGTTACTAAATTTCTATTTCCATCACAAAGAGTAACATTCATGACAACACTGATCAGAGAAGCATCAGTACCAGGACTCAGGAGAAGAGGCATCAGCACCTATATTAACACTGATCAGACAATCAGAGATTAACAAAGATTATGCAACTAAGATTACTGAATCTTGGCATCAGTCATGCTCATCCAGATGCAAAATGGATTTACAAGAACCCTAGCTCCAACACACAATTCAATTATTTCGCAACAGAGATGGATCCTTGTTTATCTGTAAAACAAAAGTTCACCTAATATTCCATTTTTTACAATCAAAAGTATGTCCTGATCTGGTAGTCAGTACTCGATCTGGTAGTTAAAATCTGTGATTTATTGACTCTGCCATGGGCCACCTCACTCAAGGGACACACATGCAGAAACGAACAAATGGGGAAAAGAAAATGAGCGCAAGACCAAAAAACAAGTTCACTGCTCTTCTTCCTGAGTCGAACACGCGGAACATACACCATCTACTTAGTGAGGCTATGGCGGCAGGCGGCAGCGCAGCTAATCAGTGAGGCTATGGCGGGCACCCTACCTAGTCTACCGAGCGCTCGGCCACTGGAGATTGCTCAATTTCAAATCAAGCTCAGTCACTATACAATACTCAGAAATCAATCGCAGAATCGTAAGTGTAAAAATTTCTCAGAAATTACCATGAAACCGGAGAAGAGGAATCAACATTTGCCGCATCAAACCAAGCTGAAGATCCATTTAATGGTGAAATCGGGAAATCATCGATGGTGGATGAAGAACCGTCGACGCCGCCTCCGCAGGCCGCGGCCGCTGCGGACACGCCACCAAGTGCGAGAGAACGAGGAGGCGCTGCTGACCCACCACCTCGACTGAGGGAGGAAGCCGTCGCCGTCGGGTTGCCACCGCGACCTAGTTTACGGGTTGGGGTCGCCGCCGCCGCCGCAAACGCCGCCGAAGCTGCCACTCCCTTCTTGTTCCTAGCTGCGGCTGACATGGACATCTCGACGAACCCAACTCCTGTGAGGATTGCGCGTGGTTGACGATGAAGAGAGCGCGCGGGAACTGGCGACGAGAGTGTGCGGGATTGGGGAAGTGAACCGAATTGGTGCACGGGAGGCTGAGGATTTAGCTGGTGGGGTGGAATTGGCGCGAATTTCTCCCGCGCATGCGTGCCCTGCGCGGGATCTGGTTGTGCCGTCGCCTCTGGGAGACGGGTCGTACAACGCGCGAGCATGCGTCTCCTCCGCCTCGGAGCACGAGAGGAGGGCGTCGCCTTGCGAGACGACGGGCATCCTGTCGCTTGGGTGAGTTGGGGGGAAAATGAAAAATGACCAGTACAGAGACGGGTTACAGACGGGCGTTGTACATGCCCT